>KE157898.1:49777-65863 GCA_000411055.1 Leavenworthia alabamica
TTTGGATTTATACCTACGCCTACGTACCATCATAAAGGTGGAGCCTAAACTTAAGATTACAGCAGAACATTTACTAACTTATTTCATGACATGAAAGTTGATTAAATGTTTGTTGTACATTACATAAGGGAAAAGATAAAACTCAGACAAAACTAATTACATGTGAAACAAATGGGTTATGGGAGAATAACTCCAAGGAAACAAACAATGTTAGTAATAAAATCTCCTTCTTCTTTGTCTCTGTCTTCTTCTCCTTTCTTTTCCACATAGATCGCTTTTTTTTTGGAGTCAAAATTGATTGGTATACCAAACTTCACTTGAGAAGAAACAATGTGGTTTCAGGAGTTGTGGGATAGTCGTGACATTAGAATCATCCGTTGTTTACTGCTCTCTGATCTTACAGTTTCTCCTTTCTGACCAAAACCAAAGCTTTTTTTCTTTACTTGGTTATTAATTATATAAACGAAGAGAGAATCTTTTTAGAGACTAACCAAGACTCAAACAAACTAAATTACCTCTATAGAAGTGTCTGGTGAAAACCACTTTAACAATACCCCGAGATGCACTACTGCTGGTATCGCTTTGAAAACTAGAGGTGTCGTCACCTGCCCAAACCGAACCCAGCTCAGCTACTTGAACAGGTATATAGAGAAGGCAATAGAAAGTGATATGTTATCATACCAGGCTAAGAGCAGTTGTCCCAAGAAGAAGCAAGTAGAGTCTCCCCTGAGAATTTTTTCATAGATACTTTATATAAACTTAAATCCTACTATATGTATGGTTCAGTGAGGAGCAGGTGTGTTACTTACTTCAATGAGGTGAAGATTGGAGGCACGGCTAAGTAGTACAAACGCAAACTCCCCTATCTGAGCCAGAGATATTCCTACCTATATCAATTTTACTTAGAGATGGTCATGCACAGAGTACACAAAGAAAGCAAATATGAACATAAGTATGAGACGAAAATATTTTACCAGGAGAGCTGTCTTGTTGTTGTACCCAAATCCCTTGACAACGGTTGTAACTATTGTTGTTTTTATGATAATTACTAATATCACAGAGGCTAACAGTATATCCACATGGGTCCACAGAAAATGAACATTTATTAACATCCCAATGCTGGCTAGGAATAGAGCAGCAAATAAATTACGGATGGGTTCAATCTGCAACAAAATGTTTTGAGTCAGACTAAAGACTCTAGTAGATGGAAATAATCTGGTGTCAAATAGCATAACAGGGGAAACAGTAAAGTCTTTCTGGTAAGAGTTGCTCTAAACTTACTTGCTCCAATGTATGTTCAGCGAGGTCAGTAGTTGATATCATGACACCTGCGGCAAAAGAACCCAGCTCAAGGCTTAATCCCAGCTTATCACTACACTGAAACCATAAAAGACCAGTCAAACACCCGTTGACAAACAAAAAATCATGAAAGATCAAGCCATATACAAACTAGATAGGAAAGGAAAGCACAAATGAAAATTTTAATGAACATATAAGTTAAGATGGATACTAATAAGGAAGAATATGAGGAAGAAAAGCTAAGAAGGACTCACCCAGGCTACAAGCAGACAAAACGCAACAGTGGCTAACTGATATAGTTCATTTGTCTGATCAATGAAAAGAAATTTTAGATTAATCTACTCGATTTTATTGGACCAGAAGATAGGGTAAAGAATTTTGAGAGGAATACTATGTACCTGCGATGATAAGCTGACCATTAACTTCAGCAACCAAGGAATACATGTCCGTGATAATATTGACAAAACAGCCAGAAACGAAAACAGCACAACCACCCTAAATTAAAGAAAAAAGGTATGATTAACATTGTCTTTAGAATACGCTATAGGAGCAAAAGATCTAGCAGTCTTTCCTTACACTTTTCCCATTGACAATACTCCCTGAGCAATACCAGAATTTCCCCCAAGAACTGGAAGCAAAGCAAACAGCAAACCCACAGCACAGTCCTGGAAACAGATGCTAAAATCAAAACTACAAATCATTTGAAAAAGATTCTACGATAAAAGGTCATTGTTTTGACTGCCATATAAATACTATACGGTCTAGAAAAACAATGGATATCACATGTTGATGGAAAGAAAAATCAGATACCTGAAGAATAAGGGTTCCAATTGTAACTTGGCCATGGAGAGAATTAGTTGAATTCTTTTCCATGAGAAACTTCAGCACCTTTAGTTTGAAGGCAGAAATGTATGATGAACTTAAAATCAACAAAAGTAAACGGAAATCTCGCTAATGTATGATAGCTAGATAAGACCTATAAAGTTCACTGAAATTACCACCGCGGTTGATGACATTGACAAAAATGCTCCTACAAATATCCCCTCCGAATTTTTACCACCACACAACTGCAAATAGGGCCAATTACAAACATGTCATAGAGAGTAAAATTTCAGAAGATTTAAATTCTTTAGTTCTAATACAAGATTCTAATGTTCAAAGACATGACACTTTAAGGCTTTAAGCTACGTGGACCAAATGTCGCTCAAGGAGAGACCATAATTCATTTGTCCACCAGTAAAAGAGAAAGCAGTGAAAATTTGCCAGAACCACAAGTTAGAAAAAAACACGCACCGATACTGTGATTCCGCACAAGAACATGAAAAGAAGAATTTGAAGAAGGCCACCCAGAACAGCAACTGATCGAACAACTCGAAGCTACATAGTAAGAGTAAAGGTGCTCAAGAGTTTGTTATGTTAACATTTCAATTCAACACTAAGCAAATCAATGAGGTTTGATCTCACCTTAGCAGTAGAGAACTCTAGACCCAATGCGAAGAGCAGAAATATCACACCAAACTGGGCGACTGTTTCAACCTGCATAAATAATCATGTCAAAACAAATGGGAGAAAACCACATGTAAGATCACATATATGGGTATATAAAAATATAAATTCTCATATTCACAGCAGCCTAGTGCTCCAGATTTCATATCCAAAGACGAACTAAGGTCTCTCTTAAGCATCACATGATAAGAATTCCTAGTCAAAGACAGATCAGTACTACTATCTTACTGTGTGTAATATCTTAGTCAAAGACTCTGAGAAGAAAACAGTTTCTAAACTAATGCTGACCTAACTAAACATTCGAGACCTTAAAATCTGTCAACCAAAGTTATTGGGACTGAACAAAAGACTCAGATCTTTTGAGGTCAAACATATAGCATACCTGGACCATTTCACTGATGAAGTTGAATCCTCCAGGCCCGATTATAGATCCTGCTAGCAAATATCCAGTTATCACCTGCATAAGCAGAACATGATTCGCAACAATCAGAAGACCGAGCATCATACTGAAACCTAAATTTAAATTTATAATGATAGAGAATAAGAGTAGCATGAGAATCAGACCGGCTGTCCAGCACAAGCAAAGGCGATACCACCACAAGTTGCAGATACAATAACAACCACCAGGTCTGATATCAGTCTAGATGCCATAAGAAGAAAAAATCATATGACTATTTAAGAATTGCATAGTCTGTTTTTCAAAAAATCATGTTGAAAAGAGATCAATTAAAACCAAGAATATTACCTCACATCTAGCTGTAATACTGGATACTTGGACTTGAAATTGGATATGATGAAGACATTGTCCTGATACAATATTAAAATATGGCATGTAAGAACCAATAAAACAAATCCGAACTCTTTAATCCTGTGTGAAAACTTACTTTTCGATCAATCAGAGTTGGAGTATCTTCAGCTCTATTATCATTGTCCAAGTTGAAAACATCATGTAGTTGAAAATGCCTAAGGAATATTAGATAACGATTAATACATACTCAATTCTAGAACATCAAAGAAAAAAAGTTATAGAAACAGAAACAAAAACTATAATTGAATAGTATACTTGTCCTCTTTTGTCTCATTTTTCTTTGATGTCCTTACTCTGGCTACAGTTTCTAGAACAGCCTGATCACAACAAGAAAGCTCACATTCAAATAGTTGTCACATTAAGCTATGAATAAGAGAAGCAATCAAATCTAAAGCAAGCCTTTACTATATTCTATAAACAATATATATATTTTTCCAAATTTGGATATATATTAATGAGGACATGAAACAATAGCCACAGATAATACCAACCTGTTGTCCAGCTACACTATTGTTGAAGCTTCCAGGATCAGCCACTGCCATATTATAATAAATAATAACAAAATGTTGCCATTAGAAGAAGAAGACAAGTGAAACACACACTATTCATTTAAGGAAACCAATAAGAATTATACTCGATCTAGAAGAAGACAGCATACTCATTCCACATTGGGAAATCAATCACTAAAACCAGAAAAGGAAAGAGTAATGTGGGATCAATATAAGTTTGGAATTGTAAATATATCACAGATCCAATTCAAGATCTAACTCAGGAATTGGATGAATTCATCAATCAACATTGAAATTTTCAGAAAAATTACATGAGTAAAGAGAGCAATTCCAGTTTCCATGGCCATTTTCAACTTAGAAAGAAAAAGGTAAAGAGAGAACGAGGACCTTCGGTCTGGTCACTTTCATTGAACTCTTTTTCAAGAGCTCGATCTAAGATATCAGCGAAGCTACCTTCCTTGGGTTTAAGAAGAAGAGAAGAAGCATTGAGAGATTCGGCAGCGGATGAGTTGGTTGCGGTTTCTTCTAACAGATCCGAATCAGGAAGAGCTCGAGGAAACACGACGGAGAAACAGAGGGAAAGTAAAATGATTAGTAGGAGTTGTTGAGAGGATCTTCTTCTTCTCCGTCCACCTCCTTCCACCATGGCAGAAATGGTTATCGATTAAACCGGCCTGGTGCAACGGTAAACAGAACCGGTACCGTCGTGAGTCGATTGAACAGTGAAGAACAAGTGGGATGAGTGAAAGGGACAGTGAGATTGCAGCAGTCTAGTGGTCAACAACGAACCAGTTCATACATTAGTCTATATGTAGTATAGTGTGTATACTATATAGTATTATTATTATATTAAAAGACTGAATTATTATTAAATATACTTTGTATTATACAACTACTATTGCACCATGTGCATTAAACCAAAGGTTAATGATTATTAATCATCTTGTATCGGGTGGTAATTAGTACCACCGATCCAAGGCATTTTCAATACATCTCCATAAAGCTTTTTCCCATGATCATCTCTTGTGATCTTCCTTAGAAATAAACCATTTTTCTTCACAACCCAAATACACTTTTGTTCATCTGGATTATCACATTCCCACCTGAATGATCTCTCTCCGGCAAATACTGTTGCTGTCTGACCAGATGGACTACCAAATGCAGTGTAGAAATTACACTCGAAGTATGTGTATAGAAAGGGTATCTTGATAAAGATTGGTGTGAATGACCAGCTTTTGAATTGGCCTGGTTTAAGACTATGTTGGCCCAGTTTGTTGTTGTATGACCAACAGTCAATGGTGAGGCTCCGGTTTCGACCTACACAACCACAAATCTCGTTTCTTACCTCGAACCGAGCTGCTGATGTGGTGGATGTAAAGCAGGCTAATGTGATAAGAAGGCACAAGAATGTGGTGGCTAATCGGAAACTTGTTCCCATCTTGAACTTGAAACCACTTTGCTGTCTTAAACACTTATGTTTTATAAAGTTTTGGATTTGCTCTCTTAAAGACTTCTGTTTGAAAAAGTTTTGTTATTGGGGGTTTATATAATAAACGAGAGTGGTTGTTTTACAACAGAATAACGGTAATAGGTTTGGTCGTTATATGTTCGATTATCTTTTTTTTCTTATTTCATCCTTTAATTTGCATTAAAGAAAATAAACAATATATCCCAAAATAAATTTGTAAATTTAGCATATCTGTTTGATTTTGTAAATTTTGCAATGAAGAAATTTGCTGTTAATTTTTTTTTACTTTCATTGTAAATTTTACAAGAATTAACAGCAAATTTCTTCTCTTTTTTTCTTTGTTATGTGAATTTACCTAACTTTATCGTTACAAGTAGTCAACAATGATGATAATAATAATAGCAATAAAGGGTTTTTAATAGGGCTTTTCATTTGTTGTTGAGCTCCCACTTCGATTGAACTCCACAAGCTTTTTCCCCAACCCGAAAAAATGGCAATCACCACCCACACCCATTGGCTCTTTGAACCAGACCAGGTGAAGCAACGTCACATCAAACTTTCATTCTTGTTCAATCGATTGCTTATGTTTAACACCTTGAAGCAGCTTCAAGCTTCGCATCAATTGTGTAAATGATGGCCGTAATGTTGGTTCCCTGCCATAATAATTACGATCATAATCCAACCAAAAATTACAGATTCTGATTCATCTCTCACTTGATAGTATTTCACGACAAAGCTGAACATACGGTTCAGAGTAATCTTATGATTCATATAATATAAAGCTCTAAATGGGAGTTGTGAACTACTTTACTAGGTTTTAAGGATTTTTGAGTAATGAAATTGACTTACGTTTGCCAACATTCACGGATTATTTGTGCAACGGTTGGATTCATATCATCTGGGATTTCAAGGCGGCGATTCTGGAATCCCACAGCTCCAACTACTTGCATTGGGTTTAAACCTTTCCAGGGAATGCGTGCGGTAGCTAGTTCCCACAATATTACACCAAAGCTGTACACGTCACATCTGCGCAACCACAACAATCAAATACTTTGGTACTAACATATTAAAAGATTCTCATAGTGTTTAAATTTCACTCACTTCTCATTAGACTGTTCATTCCTCAACACTTCTGGAGCCATCCACTCAGGCTGCACAGCCATTAAACAGGACAACTTATCGAGTAAGTTGTTCTATTTAGCTTTGAAACAGAGTGTTCATCATTTGGAAATAAGGTAAAAAACTAACCGTTCCTGCAGTTGATTTTGAGGACAAATAAGTGTGGTGTTTCATGCGGGACAATCCAAAATCACAAACTTTCACTACCCAATTTTTATCAACAAGAAGGTTTGGAGATTTTAAATCTCTATGTACAACAGTCGGGTGGCTGGTGTGCAAGTAGTTCATACCCTTTGCCTGCAATACCATCAGCAAGACAGCAAAAGTGTAAGACACTTTTAGCGATACAGCAGTAACTTTTAAATTCTTCTTTTTAACCAATTCAACTCATTTATACCACATCAAGAGCCATCCGCATTCGTCTCTTCTCATCAAGCTGATGATTTGGCTGATGGAGTAACCTATACAGACTTCCCCTGCATAGTATCATGGAAGTCTAACCCATTCAGTCCATAAGAAGAATAAAGAAAACTATTCACAAAAAAGAACATCATGGAATAGAAAAGGATAACTTCATGTATAGAAGAGAACTCGAAATCAAAATATCAGACTAAGTGGTGTGTTAACGAACTCGAAAAGAAAAAAAAGGAGGGGATTAAACCTGGGTAAGAACTCTGTCAGAATGGAGAAATTTGGTGGTCGCGTAACTGCTCCCATGAAAAGAACAACGTTTGGATGCCGCAACCTCAACATTATTTCAATCTGTTGGAAAATAAATAAAAACATTCACAGTGTGACTAAGCAGATTGCAGGAAATTCTACAGATAATAATATGATTATGGTTAAATGATTTTGAGTTACTTCAGATTTGAACTTTGTCAATGCATCGCCTGAGAAATCTTGGTCTAGAAACTTCTTAACAGCCACTTCCTGAAAGGAAAAAACACGATCAGTCCAAGAATGCAGATTAGAGAACGTTGCAAGGTACAGTGGATTAAGGCTCCTAAACATAACTCACAGTTCCATTCCACTCTGCACGGTAAACTTCTCCATAAGAACCTGCAACAGAAACAGCACAGATAAATATCTTGTAATTCTGGAATCTGGATAATAAGGGGCTAGTCTGGTGTATCAAACTGAATAATTTGGATTCATCGATCTTATCCACAAGCATAAGGGTAGATAACAATTACTAAGTATCAAGATTCCTCAAAGGTCTCTCACGGATACCACTTCAGTGTATACTTAAGTTTGCATGATTCTATAAATCTAATATCTGAAAGACCAAACCTTACCAATACCAATGCGCTCGCCAATCTGAAGATTTTCCCACATAATTTCCCACTTTGCAGCCTCACCAAGCAATGGATTAAGTCCTTGGTCATGACTATCACAAACAGCAGGCTCCCCATCACCAGTACCAATTTCTATATTTTTGGGTGAAGAAACTTTACCACTATTATCCACATCAAAGTTTCTCTTTCTTGACAAATCGACATCCACAGATTGTTGGTAAGTCTCAGCTGTGGGGTTCCTTTCAGATTCTCTCAATTGTTCAGTTACAAGATCAGTGACCTATTGAATGCAGATGAAAATAATTAATGACTTGAAGAATCTTAAAATATATTAAGAGGGCCAGATGGAAAAGAATGGAAACAATTGTACACAATGCGTATCCTACGAATACCTTTTCTGGAAAGCATGGAGCACCAGAAACCAGAGAATTGCTACTTCCTTGGCGGAATTCTTGAAGCAAATTCTTCCCCCTCAAGTTCTGTGGGTTAATATCCATAAACAAATCTGGGGGAGGTGATGCACCACTTTCTAACAAGATAGCATGTAACTTCTGCGCAAATTCAGGGTTCTTTGCAGCACTTATGACATATTTAGAGACATTTTTAACTTTAACTTCCTGTGCACATGTTGGTTTTCCAGATAATGGCGGCAAATTTTCACCAGATATCTTCTGTGATTGCATTAGCTTTCCAAAATCATGCTCAAACCTTTCTGTTTGATGTTTTTCAACAGCATTCCTATCAATGTTTTCCTCATGGTTTCCATTGAAGAAGTTTTCTACCATACCAGATCCCAAATCTGTTTCCCCCAAAACTGAAAATGCTGGCTTTTCAATTTCTTTCTCAACTAAAGGGCATGAAACAGGAAATACTCTAGTATCTGTGCTAGAAACTGGAAGAAAACTGCTTGGAACCTCCGAGGGGATCAGAGCACCTGGAGCACCCATTAAATCAATAATGTATTCACTGCACGTGAAGAATGAATTAGGACTTTGCAAAAAATCGCTAGCATCATCTACAAGCTTATCCCAATATCAGGCATCTAGAATGAAGACATATGGCAGCTGATACAGCAATCAAAGAGTACCTCTTATCATCTAGTTTAATCAAGTTCACAGCCCCATCATCAGTTCCTGTGTAGTAGCTTCCTTTTACAAGCATACATGGGAGATTAATCCTATCAGCAAGTACCTAGAACAAGGAAAAAGAGGGAAGTATTTAGCTTTACAAGCATACATCGTTTAACAGAGACCAAAAAGGGAAGACAGCGATGGAAAAATAAACAATGAGTGTTGCCACTATAAACCCAAAATATGATACCAAGAAGTACTAGAAATAAGTAAGAAGAGTTGTAATGACCTTGAAAAGCAAAGCTCTGTGACGTGCAAGACCAAAATTAACTCGGCCAAGTGGCAGAATAATACTGTTCAAAGAATTCCTTAATTCATAGCTTCGAAGCCTCCACCTTCTCAATGCTTCATCAGCATTTTCAACGGGGCCACCCATTTGATGTACAACTAAATTTGCAATCTTCTGAGTTAAATCACTTGACACCTGACCACGCACAAAGACAGAACATTCCAAAGCCAAAGCGGTTGCTCTCCTCTCTAGCTCTTGCAGATCAGGATCAATCAATCGGTTCACTAAAACGACCTCATAATCCACATCGTCCGAAATAGCGATCGCTTGAAGATCCACAAGAAGTGGCATCTTCCCCTGTGAAAGCGAATTCGAAGTAATCCCATATACATCATAAAACCCATCCTTAACTTTCTGGTCATAGTTAATGACCTTATGTCCCTACAAGAAAAAATGGCGACAGTAACAGCGATCAGCTACAGCAAGATTCTAATTCCTCTAAACCCTACCTAAAAGAACGATCAGAGTCCTTAAATCTCCCAACTCCAGAGGAATTTGAGAAATTTTTAATCTAAGCAAGAGTCAAGAGATAGTTTATACCCAATAACGAAGCGATAGAAAGTCAACGGCGGAATCAGCGTCGGCCGAAACCCCAAGGCTAATCCGCTTAGCAGCATCAAGCTGAGCAGTATCTGCATTCTCTCGCGGATCAGGATCAGACACACTAATCGCCATAGCTAACTGGATTTGATACTCCTCTTCCATCAAACTGAAATCGACACCATCTACATCCGCCAGATCACGGCCAACAGGCTCAAATGTTTCCAGTCTCGGCATTCTTGTGGAGGCGTTACCAAAAGCAGACGAAGAAGATACCGAAGAAGTCGAAGCGACGCTAGAGCTAGTAATAGGAATAGGGCTAGGATCGATCATAGGTCTATTCGAATCTTCTAACCTCTGATGTTCTCCAAATCCGCCGGCGACGTCACTACTTCCACCAATGTGAAGCTTCCGTAGAAGATGCTTCATCTTCGACATGGATCGTCAACGACGAACTGATAACTCTCTTTTTCTCCCTAAAAAATTTCCAGTTTATCTCTCTAAAATATGAAGCTTATTTCGCAATATTTTTTTTTCTTTTTTTGCTAATTATTTTTTATGAAAATAATATTGGTAAAAGGAAATTAATTAATGTAAAGAATAATCAAATAAATAGAGAGATTAGTTTATGTTTATGACCGGATGAATAGCTTTGACTATTGACTATTGAGATTCTGATGTCATTACACCCTTAAACTCATTTTTGTTTGTGTGTTTATCGCCTGATTTTAAAGACGTGTAAGTAGTCCTAGGTGTTCGGTTTGTTCGATTTAAACGATTGTTTTTATTTTTTGGTTTTTCGATTTATTTGGTTTTTAAAAGTTAGTTCCAAAATAAAACTAAAAAATATCGGTTTGTTTAGTTCGGTTTTCGGTTGAAAAATATTTTCGAATTCAATCCGATTAATCCAAATACAACTAATAAATCTAGTAATTAATCATTTGTTTCGGTTTATTCAATTTATTCGAGTTAATTTACACCGAATTATCTGATTAACCCAAACCGAAACATAATTTTTTCAATTATTCGGTTAACCGAATAAATCGAATATTAACTCAAACCGAACTAAACCGAAAACCGAACTATAAATAAAAATATTCCAATAAATTTACTCACCTAAAACCAAATAACTCGAAACCGATTTAGTTCTGTTCGGTTTCCGATAAACCGAATCGAATGCCCATGGCTATGCAAGAGAGTAGTAAATAAACCAGCAAAAACTGGAGAGACAATTACAGTTATTATACATAAAACTGTTTACAAGCTAACCTGTCTTCTCTGTATACCAAGTTCTTGATTTAAACTAATAAGAAACAACATTGATGATATCTACTATTAAGCTCATATACCAATCTATTTCTTTCAACTTCTGACTCCCTACAAGCCTCATACGCAGAAACACTTACATTAAGCTTTCTACAGTATCCTCTTATGTCACTGAACACGAGTTCTTATGCCTGATTCTTCTTTAAAAGCTTTAAAACTCTTTTAGCTAAAGACTTTACCTTTCAAAAGGATCTCCCACATCAGCAGGATACTCAAGTGCTGCCTCAATCTTCTCCCTTAGATTGAATTTCTTGGCTATCATTGGCCTTACATCTTCAACACCAATTAAGCTTTCAAGAAATGGAAGCAAGTGAAGTAGTTCTTTATCTGACGGGTCACTAAACCAGCTCTCTATTGGCACCCCATTCTCCACTTGGAACCCAAATGCCTTATACATTGCACAAAAGGAACAAAAAACCACAATAAGATCATACAACAACCTTGAGATAAATGGAGAAACATAGGAGTATTATACCTGTGGGGAGTTGTCAACGATGATAACACGAGATAAATCACGCCCAAGGACAGACAAATCCTTTAAGTAGTTACCGTCAAAGAAAACACAAGAGTCACGGTACACTCTATGGCGAAAAAGTTTTCTTTTAGGGTCAATCACTTTCAGAAGTTGCTCAGCATAAATACTTTGGCTAGCTGTAAATATAATGATCTCAAAAAGACGGGACACTCTCTCCATAAAATCTTTGAGATGAGGACGGCACCGCACATACACCATATGCTTTTCTTCATTAAAATTTACAGGGAATGTAAAATCAACCTCACCGCATGGTTCTAGAGTCGAGTGCACAAGAGTTTCTACGAATAAAAAACATGTTACAAAGCCTGAGTTTTAAATGAACAAAACAAACTCTTTCATGAAGCATCAAAGCACATAGAAGACAAATTTTGCATTGGATTCCTAAATTCTCTGCCCACATGTTGTCTATGGTTATATAACATCTACATACAATGCTGATGAGAAAGACAACGACTTGTGGTCAATGCAACGAAAGATATTATAACTAACGAACAAATCAACTAAAAAGTAACCTTACCATCCAAGTCTAGGACTAGAGAAATAGGAGGGCAGCTTCGGGTTTGTCTCGGAAGCAAAACAGGCCTAAAATTTGGGACAACAGAAGACAAGTTCGGCAAGTTCTTGATAAACAGATAAGGATCAAACTCGTCAAGTTCTTCATCCTCTTCATCCTCTATGCATACCGAGGTTATAAGAGAATCTTGGCCACACTCATCAACACATTCCAGCTTAGAGCTCTTCATAGCTAGATATAAAGCAGAAACTGAATCCAAGTTACAATTTGAATCAACGGAACAAGTATCTAGAGCAAACAATCGGTTCTGTGTATCCAAATCCTGAGAAGAAGCAGAGCCATTGTCTTCCATGAATCAATCAACAGGACAAGACTCAAGAGCCAAATGCAATTACTTCACAATTTCAGTTTGACCTAGTTTCCCACATTCATCCCCAACACACAATACTCAACAGCTACACATCTATACAAGCTAGACTTCACCTCAGAAAAAAACAATAATAAGTTTTCGAATTTTACCTTGTATGAACTCTATAAGCTACCAACCAACCAAGACGCCAGGAGATAATTCAGATCCAGAGTCCTTCACAATTAGCTCTAACAAGGATAGTCTAGAGAATTTAAAAAAAAAACAGATCTTGGATTAGAAAAGGAGCAAAGCCCTATGATAATTCAACACTGAGAACTAAAAATAAAAGCGCGGAGATTTTAAAAAATATTTGAGAAGCGAAATTCAAAATCTCTGCTCGCGGGAACCAAACCGGAATTGAAAAAAAAACAAACCGATGAAATCGATTTCGGATAATTTTCAATTTAACTGTTTGATATTTATTAAGGCTTTTGACTTGAAAAGGCAATATACTTTCTCCGTAAAGTTATCTGCAACGACGAAGCAATACTAGAAAATTTCCAACGAAGCGTTAACACAAAGTAACTCAACTAAGCCCATAAATTCGAGTTGAGATTGAGGAGCTAAGAAGAAGAAACAAAGAGTGATGGATAGAAGAAGAAAACAAACCCTAGAGATAGTAAACTCGTCGGTAAAAAAAAAGTACCTCCGAGATCAAAACGTTTTTTTTTCTTCCTTTCGTCTTCTCTCTCTGTTCGAAATAAATACGAAAAAAATGAGAGAGACGACTAGTACTGTTTACTCTTTTACATAAGGGGTGAAATATTGCATTCAACGCCCTCATACTTTATAAATATTACATTAGTGCCTTAGTAGTTTTGATTATTAAAACAAAACCCATGGTATAACAAAAAAAACACATGCATGATCCATCCCGGAGTATGTCAAGAAATGATGACGTCATCTGATCACATTATTAAGGACTTTGAATCAAAAAATCTAAGACAGCAATAGCATTACGGTCCTGATTTGGAATAATCATACAAGTCAACTAAAATAGCAACAATGACGAGTGAAATCTCAAAAACTCATAGACCATCAAAGAAACGTAAATGGTCATCGAATGTCTCAGCATGTCTGATCTTAGTAATCGAACCATCATCTTCAACCTGCAAGAAAACACAGAACAAACACATAAATATCTTCTCAGGATCTTGATTCTCCTGTGATTTACTCTGAAAAACAAGAACAAGTGAATGTGTAAGTACCCAGTATTCCGGAGGACGCATCTTGAGATTGTAAGTAGAGGCCATGCTCATACAGTATGCACCAGCATCATGAACCACTAAACCAGCTCCCTGTAATGAATACAAACTCATTAGATTTCCACATTAGTTAAGCTGCCAAACCGATTTAGATTATTATCTGACCTGTGGAGGAGTGGGAAGCTCTCTGTCTTTACCCAAGAAGTCAGCAGATTCACAAACAGGACCCACTACGTCGAATTTTGAAACTTCTGCTTCAGGAGGTGTAGGTGAGACTAACTCAATGTGCTTTTGCGTTAAGAAACAAGAACAAGAGGATGTTGTTTAGCTATACAACTCCCAAGTGTCCAAAATCTGTAGATGCTGTTGTGAGAAGGATATTTGTTTTTACCTGATAGGCATCGTAAAGACTGGGACGGATAAGTTCAGCCATACTTCCATCAATCACTATGAAGTTTTTAGTTCCATTTGTCTTCACACCAGTTACATGGTTGACGAAACAGCATGTGTTTGCAATCAGCGATCTCCCTGGCTCGATTATCAGGTTCAGGTCTCGAGAAAGAACAAGCTCTCTAACCTGAAGCAGATCAAGGATTGTAAAGGTTCTACTAATTCCAGTACTTTTGAGATCAGATGAAGGAAAGAGATTTGAGATGTTGTTCTTACAGTGTTTATGAGATCCATGGGTGTAGGAAGGACAGCTCCAGCGTGGTAATAATCTATCCCTAAACCACCACCAATGTTCAAGTAACTAACTTCAAAGGCTTGACGACGGATTTCATCAATGTATTCAATCATGAGAACCGCAGCATCTCTAAATATATCCACCTGGAATCAACAAAACATACACGGATATGTAGAGCTTAAGAGTCAAGATTTCAGAGATGGAGCAAAACCAAACATGGGAAACATGAATAGCGAGCAATCCATATTCATCTGATTACATCAAAAACACAAAACATAAAGCAACTAAAATCAAAGTTACCTTTGTAATGGTAGAGCCTAAATGGCAATGAGCTCCAACAAGTTTTAGCTCTTTGGGATGTGCTTTCACTTGATCCAGAAACCATTGAAGCTTCTCGTTCCTGATACCAAACTTAGAGTTCTTATTCCCAGTAGCTACATATGGATGCACCTGATATATACACCAAACAAAAAAAGCTCACTCATATCCAAGCTGTGCATAAAAAATTATGTTACAATTAAAGATTCAACCATACCTGAGGATCAACATCAGGATTGATACGTAGCAGTACATTGACTTGCTTACCGGAAATTTTTGAAGCTTCTACAATATTATTCAAGTCAAACTCACTATCAACATTTACGAAAACACCTTCTTTAGCAGCTACAACTAAATCCTCCAACAGCTTCCCATTTCCATTGAAAATACACCTATTCATAATCACAGCACCATTAAACAAAACCAGATCTTTCATATATCAAGCTTCTCATATTATGATTCCATCAAGTCAAACAATGTTCTACTTTTTACATAATCGGATATAGTCAATTCCAAGTTACTAATATACATACTCATCTAACTACATCAACCTAATGGTTACATAAACTAAGCTCTACATACTAGCATTTGATTTGTAAGAATCAAGCTTTAAAAAAGCTTACTTTTTGGGATCAAAACCAGCACGAAGAGCAAGCCTGAGCTCATTCCCACTAACCAGAACAGCACCACAGCCTAAACTTCTCAAATGCTCCAAAATCTTAAGGTTATTATTAGCTTTAATAGCGTAACCAATGACAGATCGCACTCCTTTCAAAGCCTCTTTGTACGCCAAAAGATTCCTTGTGATCTGAGGTTTGCTGTATAAGTAAAATGGTCTTCTCTCAACAGCTTCCATGATATCCTCAACCTTAGTTCCCTCACAGTAAAGGAACCCATCTGATGATTTCTTGAAACAGTGATTGAACGAAGATTCAGATTCCTTCGTTACGGTATCCACGGAGTTTTGGGAGACGGCGGCTTTGATGGAGAGGCGTTTAAATGGCTTGACAGTGGACTTAAGAGACAAAATCGGGATTCTGGTGAGTGAGGTCTGGTTCAATTGGTATTGGTTTATGGTTCCGCGGAGAGATGAAGGTTGAGAGAGAAATTGAGTGGCTCCCGCCATGGCTG
>KE157898.1:76962-112612 GCA_000411055.1 Leavenworthia alabamica
ATCTCATCAAAAACATTTAATTTAATTTTAAAAAAAAACGTAAACATAGAATATTCTCTAAAATATGATTTGGACCGAGAGATCTTTCACTTTATTTTTATGTGATATAGAAGAGAGTAAATAAAAATATATATTTGAATACTGAATTTGTAGATGGTTGGATTATATTGAATTTATGAATACCATGATTGAATTGAGTAATGTGTACATATAAATATTTAATATGAGATGTTGTAATTGTGAATACCATATATGACATATTTATAGAAAAATTTAATTTATAAGTGATTGTATTGGATTGAGTAGAGTATAGTTGTGACTTGTGAGCTTATGATTTAACCAATTGTATTGTTTTTTTGGATGAAATAATTTATACGTTAATACTTTAAAAAAGATCGAATATCATCGATAATATATTTGATATATTAAAAAAGTATATATGTATTATAATAGAAATAAATATATAAATTTGAATAATTATTATATTAACTAAAATTTACAAATTTATAAATAAAAATTCGTCCGAAGGGCGGGATACCCCTAGTAATCCGTTAAAGTTTGTCCAATAACAAACGTAAGTTGAAACGCCTCCATATAAATAAGCTGCTATGATTTCTATTTATGGAACATATATATATATATATCAACATAATCAAAACGATTCAGGTATGTTCTAATAAATCAACAAATACTCATTTATACGTTTGAATATTAGTATTGTTTTATATATATATTGGCCACCAAATTCTCCTATTAAATTGCATTTTGATAAACAATTACCTGCACATAACTGAAAACACATAAACAAGTAGCGTGAGAAAGCAAAAGGCTCATTTCACCTCTAACTTCACTTTTTCAAGTCTCTCCACATGCAAAGTGATCATACAAACATTTAATTGTATATTTGTTATAGATTAAAACAATCTATCAGCTCACAAATTTGACAAAAGAAAAAAAATAGAATTGAGTAAGATGATAAAAACAAAGATATGAATACACAATAAAATAACAAGATGAAATAACAAGATGAAAGAAGTAAACAGAGGAACCTCATAAACGAAAGCTAAGCAGAGGATCATACCCTTCCAGAGATGAAAGCATTTTACAAACTGAATGATCCAAATCTTTCGATTTTTTTCTTCAGAGCTGTAAAATCTTCATGAGTTACTTTATCGGTCGGACTATTTTGGTTTTCTTCCAGGACTATTACTTCAACTCCACACACTTTTTATTACCTGTTGTTAATATTCATCTGATTCAAAATCAATCAAGAGATCTGAGAAACTCTCTGACGATGATTCCAGGAACCTAGAGGTAAAGTCTTTTGTACAAGGAAAAGATACTCCTGTCTCAAGAATGGTGACTTCATCTCCAAAATCCACAGAAACTTCAACTTTATCTCCTGTTTCTAACCCGACAATTTCATATGAAAAATGTCCTTGCCAGATGTGTATTTCATTGTACATACGAATGTTATCTGCCGCTGGATTACGACTCCATACTTCTTCTGTGGTTTGATTCCTCACTGTGATCTTTGGAGGATATTCAGACAGCACATTATCTTGATCTTGCTGAGCGATATATGATGCCCACATGTTAAACCCCACGACATCAAAATTACGAAACACCCTAAAAGAGGTTGAATTCGTCTCATTCTTAAAGTTCGAGTTTGGAAGGATTGATTTCGCCTTATTCTTGAAGCTAACCCAGTTTGGAAGCCTTGATCCTGGGATAAACATTCCCCCATAGGCACCCACACCCCAACCCTATAATATAAAGACCATCGTAAAATCAAAAGTGACCATAACTATAAGTAAAATAGTCTAAAACTCTTAAGGTTGCTCATTCATTTTATATCAAGAATCAACAGAAGAGATTATGAAATAAAGAGATATAAAACAAAACCTGCATAATTCTTTCTCGGTAAGTAGCTGATATGCTTTTGCACATTTCCATATGGATGATTCCAACGGTTTTAAGTTTATCAAGCCCCGGCGTCTCAACAAGCTTGTAACAATTTGTGAGGTGCAACGATTGCAACATCGAGCAATTTGATAAGTCTGGGGTTTTTTCCAAACTGATACAGTTGCTCGCATAAAATGATATCAATTTTCTTGGCAAACTAAACATGGATCGAAGTTCTAAGCAACTGTCCACTCTGAGGATCTGTAGACTACGAAAACCAGCAAAATCAGTTTGCAAATAACGAAAGTTGTTGCCGTGTATATCAAGTTTCTCCAGACAAGACAAACTCTTAAGATCATCAGGAACCGATTCATCTGAGAGATTGCAGGAAGCTAGACTTAAAGTCTTCAGGCAGCTTAGACCTTTTAATGAGAGCAGAATAGGTGGAGCCGCTTGAGGGCCTTCAAATAATCCTTTGCAGCCATCAAGAGATAATTCTTCCAGTTTCTTCAGTTGACCAATAGAAGAGGGAATTTGTGTTAAAGCGGTATTATCGGCTTTTAGAGTTGTCAAGGATTCCATTTCACCTAAATCATCATCCAATCTCGCAAGTTTCAAGCAGCCTGAGAGAATGAGGGTTTTCAGCGACTTTACCTTATAAAGTTTCGACGGGAGTTCACCAAGCTTGGTGCAATTGCTTAGATTTATTAGTACCAGCTTTTTATGAGGAGTACCAATCGAGTTGTGAATCTCAACCAAACTTTCACAATTAGTCAAGAGCAACTTCTCAAGATTTGGGAAAGATTCAAAGTCTGGAGTGTCTGTAAGATGGATAGAATGACTGAGGTCAAGGTATTTTAACTCAAGAAGCTGAGGCTGCTGCAAACAGAACAAAATATTAAAAAAAATCAAACTAGACCATGAAAAATAAGTTTTCTAATTTCAAAGGAAGCTTAAAAATATCCCAATACTTTTACCTTCTGAACATCCCAAAGTCGTTTTAGATTGCTGTGCTGCATGTCCATCACAACTAAATTTCTCAAATATAAGTCTGTTGGGAGAGAGTCCAAAGGAAACTTAAACCAGTAAAGCCATCGTAAACGTCTTGGAAAATTTTTATAATTTCCTTCGAGCTGTACATGACTGAGTTGTAACAGTCTCAGCTTCTTTAGTTTCGAAAAGGCTTCAACCTCCAAGTTGACAACCTGCTTATCTTCGGCCTTCAGGCTGAGTCCTTCAGTTGCAGAAGTTCCCTAAATTGAACAAGTGAATTTATAAGTAAATGTTATACCAAGTCACTTTTATAACTCTAAGTTGAGACTTGAGACAAATAATTTAATAGAGAATTTGTTCCTTACATCATCGTTTTCCAATACATCAATAACATCAACAGGATCCCATAACCTACTCCAATTCTCAGGGGTGTTAGGAGATGTTTCTTTGACAATTTTTCTTCCCATGTCTCGTAATAAGTCATGCATCATCAGCTTGTGATCACGGACTGTGATGAGGCACCTATCCTTTAGTACACTGAGTCCGATCTCAGGAAAAAATTTGCATCCATCTAATATGCAACTTACATAGTCTATATCCATCCGGATGAAGAAGCAAGAAATATCCAAGAATATATACTGCTCTGGTTCATCTAGCGCATCAAAGCTGACCCGAAGCTTTGCTAGAATGCCAGGATTGGGGAATACTTTCAACTTTTCCAAGAAGCTTTCCCACTGATCAATGCCTTTATTAAAGAGCAGAGCGCCCAAGACTTCTATAGCCAAGGGTAGATTCTCACAGTATTCAACCAAGTTTTTTGAAAGCTGAAGAAACTCTTCAGGAGGTTGACTTGCTTTAAAGGCATGCCAACTTACAAGCTCAAGAGATTCATCATCGTTAAGTGCGTCCACTGAATATATATATGTAATTCCGAGCTGATCTAACACATGCCTGTTCCTGCTGGTAATAATAATCCTGCTTCCTGGCCCAAAGCAGCACAAATCTATTGCGACTGAATTAAGCTGATTCCTGTCTTCTACATCATCAATTACAACAAGTACTCTTTTGCAGAGTCTTTCTTTCACCTTGTGATCCAAGTTGTCGGACCCAATGTCATCCCTCCTTAGGATATCGGAAAGAAGTTTTCGCTGAATATCAACCTTCCCTTCAGGTTTCTTGACCTTATCTCCAAAGTTTTCTAGGAAACAAGCTCCGTCAAAACGAGCAGAGAATTCATTAAATGCAGCCTTTGCTATTGTTGTTTTACCAATCCCACCCATTCCACAAATACCGATAGTGAGGCGGAGATCATCCGAACCAGAGCACATTAGTTTGTTAATTTGCTGTGCACGTGGTCTAATACCAACAGTGTATGCTGGTAACTGCATGTATGACATAGACAACATTTGCAGAATCTCTTGAGTAATTTTTTGGATCAAGTCTGTCTCAGTCCTGCATAATTCATATCATTACATATTATTAAAAAGAAGTAAAAGACAGTAATTGAAATATTATTTCCTTTTATGTTGGTTTAAGTAATATTTTCTTCAAAAAGAAAAGTATTTAAGATATCAAGTATTATCTCTGTTTCACTTTAGAAGTGGTTTGGAGAATTTTTTGTTTCAAAATATAAGATGTATTAGAATTTCAAGATAATTTTTGTACATAATCAACAAAACTATTTTTATTGGAACAATACAATTTTCTTGTTAATCGGCAAAATCATTAGTTTTTGTTGTCACATGTTTACTTCGGTCACATAGCAGCAAACAAGAATAAAAAGAAAGCAAATCATATGATGTTTAACCAGTTTGATCAAGTAAAAACTAGCTCCAAAATGGAAAATTTGTAAAAATCTGCACGTAATGATTGTATGAGAATTATTATTAACAGTTGTTGTATTCAAGATTATCATGAAATTCTTTAATGACTGTTTTAAAGTTAGTATTTATGGTTTGATTACTAACTCTTTTTACTGTGTTTTATGCATAAGTGCATAACTATCTATATAGTGAAACATAGGGAATACAAAACAGCGGGGTAGAGCGAACTGACCTGAAAGCATCACTGTGATACCCACTCAGATTTGCAGCAAGTGTTAACGCTTTCTGCCATTCCATCACCTGCTCCTCTGACTGATCCATTTCATGTCTATGAAAGGCTTTGGCATATGATCCTGATTGGTAGCGTACATGTGATGGGTCAACCTCGTAGAAAACTGGGAGTACTATTTGTCCGGAGTCTTTCCGGAAGCATTCCATAATGACCACAAGCTCTCTAAGGCACCAGGTTGAATCAGCATACCTTTGGGAAAAAAGGACAAGGTGAATTTTGGAGCTTTTAATGGCCATGAACAACCCCGAGGAAAGGTCTTCTCCTCTTTTTAACTCGTCGTCGATGAATGTGTTTATCCCACATTTATTGAGACTATCACAGAGATGGGTCAAGATGGTTGTCCTCACATCTGCTCCACGAAAACTTAAAAACACATCGTAGCTCCATTTCTCCCGATTATTTCCCCTGGATTCAGCCATACCTGAGAAGAAATTTGGGATTACTTTTTTTTTAACTTAATAAGTATCTGCGTTTTTAACCAGCGAATCAAATCTCAAACAGAAAATTTGAGAAAGAACATGAATAACCAAATTTATACTTTCAATCGATATCATTCACAAATTAAACCAGATACAATCAATTGATTTGATGTTCGTAAACACAGCAATCAATTTCTCACCTCCTCAAGTTCTGAAATCAGAATAAACTTCTACAAAACGATGAGGCCACGGATTACAGAGAAGACGAGAAAACAAATGTATAAATTGTTGACTTCCTGTATTGTGTTTAGTGTTTACTCCTGGAAAGGAAGAGCGTCTCTCGCTGTGGACTATATTTATGAATTATATTGGTTGGAATTCTACTTCGCCCTTTTCTTTTCATTTTAAACACCAACCACCCCTCATTTTTCATCATTTTCAATTTATCTTTATTTTTAACTTTAATATATTAATCTAACCTTAATTTATAAGTTAATTGTTAAATTAAACTACCAAAAATTATTTGATTAATCTAACATCAATTTTTTTTTTAATTGTACGTTATATCCTTCATTTTCTTCCATTAAGTAAATTATAAAAAATCAACTTTTACTAAAATAAATTTAAAAAAACAAAAAAATAAAAGTTGTTTATTTAAATTGTTAGAGTTCAGTTTATTATATATAAAAAAAACTATTTAAATAAAAAACAGGAAAACAAAAATTTAAAAATAAAAAATAAATTTTATTTGAATTATTTATATTCAGTTTACAATAAAACAAAAAATAAATATAAAATTAATTTAAATAGATAACAAAAAAAATAAAAAATTGATCTATTTGGTTGGAAGATAAAAAAATAAAAGAATAAACATAAAAATAATTTCTATAAAGGAAAAAAAAACATAAATTTTAATTTATCTGGATTATATCGATTCGATTTATCGTTAAAAATAAATATAAAAATTGATTAACAGAGAAAAAAAAATAAAATAAAAAATTCAAATATTAAAAATAAATTTTCATTTATATAAATTATTTTTGTTCAGTTTACTATAAAAATATAAAATATGACCATATAAATAAATAGAAAGAAAAAATTACAAAATAATTAAAAAATAAAATTTAAATAAATTAAAATTACCTTTTTGTTTATTTGGATTTTTTTTATTGGTGTATGATCTAAAAATAAATAAATATAAAAAATCTTTAAATGATAAAAAATAAAAAATATAAATTTAGGTTTAATTAGATTATTATATTTCTTTTGATTTACGATAAAAAATAAAAAGATAAACATAAAAATAATATATATAAAGGAAAAAGAAAAATAAAATTTGGTTTATTAGGATTATTTCGATTCACTTTACTATAAAAATAGAAATACACATATAAAGTAAAATTAAAAATAAATTTTTATTTTTTATATTATTTTGGTTTAGTATACAGTAAAAATAAATAAAAAATACATATAAAATATTTAGATGTATAGAAAGATAAAAAATTAATTAACTAAAAAATGAAAATTCGGGAGAGGCAACAGGGCGTATAGTATGTGCCAATTGCCATTTAGATAATAAGCATGGATATTGAGGTTCCACAGACGGTACTTCCTGATACTGTATTTGAAGCAGTTGTTTTATAAAATTANATAAAAATATATATATAAATAACTTTTGGTTTAATTAGATTATTTTATTTTATTTACGATAAAAACTAAAAAATAAACATAAAAAAAATTTTAATATAAAAAAGAAAAAATAAATTAAAACTAAGATGATTAAAAATAAATTTTAGTTTATTTAGATTATTTCTGTTAAGTTTGTTTTAAAATAAAAATTAAAAAAAATAATAATAAATAATTTAAACAAAAAATAAATAAAACTAAAAATTTAAAACTATAAGAGATTTGTTTAAAATGTAAGATGTTATGTGCAAAAAAAAACTAAGAAGATACATTGGATACCGTAAAAAAACCCTAAAAACATAGACATACTTAGGATATTTTTAAAAAAATTTCCATATTAACGCCAAAATAATTAGAAATTTCGATAAAAATCTTCTGTATCTTTTACACATATCTGCTGTATCTAATTTGCGATACAAAAAATGAACAAATCTACTGTAGTAAAATCTGCAACAAATAAAAAGTTAGTCTGATAAGAAATTTGCTGAAAGTAATACTGAAAAATCAGAAAAAGTTTTTTGCAATACCACAATTTTCTGGCATTTTATACGACAAAAATATGTCATGAGTAGGTATTAATCTTTGGTATTCTTAACAATATATTTTACAAATATGCAACAACAATATAATTAAATCTGCGACATAAATCTACAGCGTAAAAAAACCTTCGACTCAAATTAATCTTTAGTATCTAATCTAGACCCTTCCCAAATTAAATTTTATAACATATATTATTTGTTTAGATATATTATAATTCATAAAATTTATGTGTGATTACATGGTAGTTGGAGCTAATCCTGATCATGTATTCTTATTGGAGTGATTAGGTAATGCTTTCAATGACTTAGGTTTTACGCCAAAAATATAAACAATAAAAATATGTCGTCTCCTTGTTTTTGATCCAAACTTTATATCTTAAATTATTGAAACTTGCAAGTGTATTTATTTCATTAACAAAGACCATACTTACTTTTATCATAAAAATGTCTTTTTTTTTTGCAATAAACAAAGACCATGGACTCAACTAATCCAAACTATAATAACCCCAACTTGTTCAATTTTCAAAATTATATAAATCAAATTTCAATGACTATGACGCTTAATTAATGATCCACATCTATATGTGAGTGACTTGATAGATAGACATACGAAACAATGGAAGGTAGAACTGTTGAATGAACTTTTTATACCCGCATACGTTTCACTTATCATGTCGATACGGCCTACCATTACATTTTGTAATGATTCATATAGTTGGTCACATACTAAGACGGGAAACTATTCAGTTAGATCGGGCTACTGGGCGGTGAAGGCTCTGTCAAGAGGAGATTGTGGCCCCCTATTCAGGGACCAAGTGTCAAGGCACTACAGGCGCAATCATGAAGTTTTCCTACTTCGAGAAAATTAATGCATTTTATGTGGCAGATTATCTCAGGATATGTACCAGCTTGTCAGCGTTTGCTGGATAGACATATTGGGAGGGATGGTTCGTGCTCACGCTGTGATACAGAGAGCGAAACAATAAATCATATATTTTTTGAATGTTCGCCATCGAGACAGGTTTGGGCTTTATCAAATATACCCAGACGTTTTTCCATCAGGATTGGTGTACACCAATATGACATTCATGTTCTCTGGGTTTCTAGAGGATAACAGTTAGTGAGGAGTTCCCATAGATCTTGTGGTTCATTTGGAAGGCAAAGAACAGAAAAATATTTGAGAACGTGGATGTCCAACCTACTGAGACGCTAAGATTAGCTTTGGATGGGGCTAAGTCATTTAAGGAGGCAAATAATTCTGAACAAAGCTATAACAATGAAATAGATCGTCGTATGATATCTGCACCAAGTGTGGGTAATGATCATATTAAGGCTATAATAATCAAGCAATCTTCAAGATCTGATTGATGATCATGATAACTGAGGAAAGTAGATATTCTTTGTCATATGATATCCCTAACATATCGCTATCATAATTAGCAATAACCTCTGTATAAATGTGACATTTCTCTACTCAATAAGATCATCGATTCTCTAATATTCATATGGTATCAGAGCTGTGATACCTATTTTTTTTCTTCTTTCTCTTCTCTTCTCTTCTTCAATCTCTCTACTTCTCACCATCATGTCGACCACCCCTTCCCCCACCATGTCTGCTGAAACCATGAATCTCCCTGATTCTACACAGCTCCTTCATGTCAATATGTCAAATGTGACAAAGTTGACCTCAACCAATTTTCTCATGTGGAGCAGACAAGTTCATGCTCTCTTTGATGGCTATGAACTTGCTGACCATCTTGATGAATCGATCCCACCACCCTCATCCACAGTGATGATTGACAACGTCACTGCTCCAAACCCAGAGTTTCAATGATAGAAACGTCAAGACAGAATGATTTATAGTTCACTTCTTGGCGCCATCTCCAACTCGATCCAACCTCTTCTCTCCACCACCAACACTGCTGCTGAGATCTGGTCCAAACTCACCGCAACCTATGCCAAACCAAGTAGGGGTCATATTCAACAGTTAAAACAACAAGTCAAACAATGGACTAAAGGTACAAAATCAATTGATGAGTACTTTCAAGGATTCAGCACACGCTTTGATCAATTGTCACTACTTGGGAAAACAATTGACTTGGAAGATCAGATCGAATATATTCTTGGAGGCTTACCTGAAGATTACAAGTCTCCGGTGGAACAGATTGAAGGTCGGGAAACAACACCGTCCTTAACCGAGGTTCATGAAAAATTACTGAATCATGAAGCTAAACTAAACGCTGCTACTGCCGTGTCTTCTATGCATCCTATCTCTGCCAATGCTACTCAGGCAAAACCAAACCACTACAAAAAGGGACAGAACAACAACAAGTAGAATCGTGGATTCAAAAATTGGCAGCAACCCCACCAGCAGCAGTATTACTCACCTCGTCCCTACAATGGAAAATGTCAAATTTGTGGTGTTTTGACCACAGTGCTAGACGTTGCTCATAACTGCATCTCCAAGGCACTGCCTTCCATCAACAACAGACGCCTTCCACTCTATGGCAACCTCGTGCAAATGCAGTATACTCACAGAATTCACCAAACACTACATGGTTACTTGACAGTGATGCTACACACCATATAACCACAGATCTAAGCAACCTTGTGATTCATCAACCACATGTAGGAGGTGAAGAAGTCACGGTTGCCAACAGTAACACTATTCCCATCAGCCACACTGGCTCAGGAAGACTTCCTACACCCTCTCGTTCTCTTGTTTTACAGAATATGCTTCATGTTCCTACAAGCAACATAAATTTATTATCAGTTTATCGGTTGTGCAATAATAATCAAGTTTCAGTTGAATTCTTTTTCTCTGGTTTTCAAGTGAAGGATCTAGCAACGGGGTCCAATTAATCCAAGGGAGGACTAATCAGGATCTGTATGAGTGGCCTGCAACAGTCAAAATAGTCACATCTCTTTATGCTTCACCAACACCAAAGGCAGAGATGCAATATTGGCATTCTAGACTTAGGCATCCCACTCTTTCCACCCTCAAATCTGTTATTTCTCATTTCAATTTACTTGTTTTAAACTCCATACACAAAGAGTTTATGTGTAAGGATTGTCTCATTAATAAAACTCATAAACTTTCTTTTTGCACAAACACTATAACCTCTAACCACCCACTTGAAATCCTATACACAGACGTTTGGACCTCTTCTACACTCACAAACGAAATCATAAATATTACCTCATCATAGTCGATCACTTTACTCGATACAGTTGGCTTTATCCACTTCAAAGAAAATCCCAAGTCAAAGATACCTTTATTGCATTCAAGCACCTTGTTGAGAAGCGATTCAATCAAACAATACGGGTTTTATACTCTGACAATGGCGGTGAGTATAGTGCCTTGATATGCTAAGTTTTAAACCTAGATAACACTGTAAGTGCACATCATATACAGTAGTATTCAAGATATCAAATTCACAAAGAACAAAGACTACACAGTGACTCTTAAAATTCAAGAACTAAACTAAGACAAATCAATGGTTGTTTTATACTCTATATTCAAACCAAAACAAGATTCAGAACGGTTTTGAAAACAGTTAAAGAAAGTACTAGGCATTAAGGACTCGGATATAGGATTCCAGAATTGAACTACTATTCAGGTTCGTTTATAAACCGCATCATACTCAAACAAAATAGACTTGTCATACTACTTTTGCAGCTATGGTAGCTAATGATTCAGAATCCGAGCATCTAAACTTCCGCTTGATCTCGGCTAGACTGATCATGCATTAATCAAAGGTTTGATATGTTTACGGTCTCCTAACATTCAGCTTCCGTTGGCTTAGGACTTAACCACATCATCTACACTAGTTCCAGTGGTTCACAAACTTTCGGAATGTAAATCTACCTAACATGATCTAATTCAGTGATCAAGTGAATAAGATTGTCTAATTCAATGTAGATGATAATGAATCCATGATCTAACAACCTATCTGAGTTCAATTCCATAACCTAATCCAAAGAACTCTAGCAACCTAGCTAATTGACTACTCAGACATGATCAAATTGAAATCACAATAGCAATTCAACAAAACAGAGTGCATAATTGAAATCAACAAATTGAAATTGAGATTTAGATTTAGAAAACTTCTCCAGTTCGAATTTAGAGTTCTAGAAAGAGGTCAGAACTTCAAAATCGCCTTAGAGAGTTTAGAGAGAGAAAAACTTATGAAAAATAATGTTTACAACCGTTTTTAAAAGCTAAAATCGTGAAACAAAATTCTGTTATTTTGAGTGGTTCGATCGGGCTGGCCTTCACAGATGTGAAATACGGGCNCGAAGTTCTAAACATGTACTCCGAAACCTGTATAACGACTCAAAATAGACCAAAAAACTCTAAAATGGACATGACTTGTCCGTAAAAACGACTCAAAATACAATATATCATGTCGTACGGTCATTTCTCAGTGAGAATGGAATCAGTCACATGACAAAACCTCCACACACTCCTGAACATAATGGCATCTCTGAAAGGAAACACCGTCATATTGTTGAAACGGGACTCTCACTTCTAAGCCACTCCGGTGTTCCTCATGACTATTGGCAATATTCTTTTACTACGGCCGTATACCTAATAAATCGACTTCCAAGTCAAGTTCTTCAGGGCATTTCTCCATATCAAAAACTATTTGGGCAAGAACAAAATTACCTGAAGATGAAGGTCTTTGGCTGTCTAGCATTCTCGTGGCTCCGCCCGTATGCTTCTTCAAAGATGGACTCTCGTTCACTGCCGTGTATCTTCCTTGGATACTCATTAACTCAGAGTGCTTACATCTTACTTCACAAAGAATCTGGGCGCATATATATCTCAAGGCATGTCCAATTCTCTGAATCTATTTTTCCTTTTAACGATTCACTGCTATTTGACGTTGTCACACCCAATCGAGATGACTTCTCCTCCTCATCACCACCTGATTCCGTGACTGTTGCTATTCCACTGCCACTCAATCACTCGCTATCTCCTGGACCCTCCGCTGATCCTCACCTGAATCATGGTGAAGACAACAACATATCCTCGCCAACACAGTCTCCCTCTTCTCAGCGCAGCGTTTCATTACATGGAATTAATCCATCACCAGGCCCACTTGAGTCAAGCCCAACATCCTCCAATGGTCCACCGAGTGAGACATTCGGTCAAACTCATCCCTAATATTCATAGATCAGTTCCAATGCTACTTTGATGGTTCTTGGAGTCATATGGACTCTCTTAGTGGACATGGATGGATTCTGACTTTAAATGGGAATACAATCCTTTTGGGTTTGAAGGGCATTCGCAAAAATTTAACCCCTCTACACGCTGAATTTTACTTGGGCTATGAAGTATTTGAGGGATCATGGATACAATAAAATTTGTTTCTTTACAAATTTCTTAGATTTGACACGAGTAATTGATACGCTGAATTTGCTAGCGAGTTTGAAGATTTTAAATCTTTTAGACAGTTTTCACATCTTTCTCGATACATCATATATCAAGAAATTTTAATACTCATGCAGATCTGCTTGCTAAAAGAGGTCGCACAAGCGGTGCTATATTTTCCCATGTCAGCTCCCAGTATCCACTTTGGTTTTCATCAGTTGAAAACCGAGTCTTAGAAGCGTAATGGGATGCGTAATGGGATGTTCTCTTTTGACGAGATTTTTTAAAATAGTTAGATGTTTGATCTCTAATATCTTACATGCTACATCTAATCTAAATCCATACCAAATTAAATTTTATCACATAAACTGTTGATTCGATATTATATTTCATAGTGTTTTTTTTCTAATATTTAAAAGTTCAATCTCGAATATCTTACATTATCTTACATGCTACATCTAGCAAGATCCATATCAGATGAAATTTTATAGCATATACTATTTGTTTAGATATTACAATTCATAAATTTATGTGTGATTACTTGGTGGTTGGTGCTAATCCTGATCCTGTATTCTTATTGGATTAATTACGTAGTGCTTTCAATGACTTATCTTTTAAGCCAAAAATATAAACAATAAAAAGAAGTCGTCTCTTTATTTTTAATACAAACTTTAAATCTTAAATTATTGAAACTTGCAAGTCTATTTATTTCCTTAACAAAGACCATACTTATTTCTATCATAAAAATGTCTTTTTTTTGCAATAAACAAAGACCATTGACTCAACTAATCCAAACGATAATAACCCCAACTTGTTCAATTTTCCACAATAATATAAATCACATTTAATGACTAATCCCAAGACTTTAACTCGTAAGAGTGGAAGCATCCTTGGCCTAATGGTTAAAGGTTTAAAGGCTTCTACACCAGGTTTGGGGTTCGAAACGCAGAGAACGCAGTTATTACATATTAAAGGATGTAAAGGCTTTCCAGAAGTTCCGGTGTGCGCAAATAGTATCGTCCGTCGTGGTCTCGTGTTGCGGGGAGAGCTTATCTATCATGAGGATGTCGTATATTCAGAACCGCTTGTCGAAGAGTATTTATGTCATGGAATTATAGTAAGTAGAAGATGTTCTCGCATTCCTAAAAATCTGTAATACTAATAATCTAATAGACGAGAAAAAAAAACAAAGAGTAATGAATAATGACTACGACGCTTAATTACTACTCTTTTTTTTTTAAATAAAAAGTGTCATTTTGATATTTTTCACACAAATTAAGAAAATATATTATTATAATATTTTATCTTTATTTAATATATTTAATTAATACTGAATAAAATTTAAATAATTTTAATTTACATTTCCAATGCAGAATGACACTTAAAAAAATTAAGTATAGCATGACAGTTTTTTTTTTTTTTTTGTATATTATGTTAAATTATATTCAAGAAATAACGTTTATTACATCAAGTGCAACCTTAATTTGAAAGTTAAAAAAAATTTAGAAGGAAAAACTGCTGAGAAAAGTTGATTAGTGATAGCCTCGTTTAAAAAAATCAGGAGTGCCATCATTCATAGTAAGACGTGAGGCGTAGCAGTCCTTAGAACCCATCCGATTTGAACAGCAGACGATACAATCAAGTCGAAATCAACACAGTGTATGCAGAAGCCTTATGAATAAACAATGGAGAATAATCCAAATAAATCAAGTGCGGGAACCAAACCAGATTAGAAGACCGTCTTTAAATTTTTGTAGATCTGGCCTTTTGAGAGTTGACAACCTATTACGAATCACACGGTCAATGTTGATCAGTTTTGTAGAAGGGCGAAGGAGTTCAACAGTCTTTTGTCAAACAGAATGAGTAATTAATTATATAAACATAATTAACAAGGTGTTTCTTCCACGATACTTCAGGCTTAAGACAAAACATCAAGAAGTTGTCAATGTCAACGCCAATGTCATTATATATACCATCTTAACGACTCTACAAAATAAACACAAGCATGTTGCAAAGCAATGAATGCTGGAAAACTTGAAGAACTTGGAGATTTACCCAAGACAACAAAACAAACCAACAATAAAAATCAACTTAAAAATTTATTAAAACCCAACAAAATCCAAATTCCACTGCATATAATTTTAATTACGAATAAAGTGTAAGAAAAGTTTGTTTAGTTATTAAAAAGCCTTAGATTCAACACTCACGAGAATGAAACAGTCAACACTTTGACTAAACAGCATCATCATCATCTTCACTTGCTCTTTCATTGGATCTTGTTCACAAGCATGTTCACTTGTTCCCTATACATCTCCTTCAAGTCCACTATATCAGCTCGAAGCTCCTCCAATTCCTCATCTCGTTCACCCATCAGTTCCAACGCAGCTGCATGTCTTTGCCTTAATGCTTCCAGCTCTGCCTTTATGCCTGGGACTCTATCTGCTTCCCCTCGTAATTTTTCACACTCTGCTGTCATTTTCACTAGTTCTTCAGCTAGAGAATCTCGGATAGACTCCATTGATGCTAAGCGTGACATATATGAAGCAAGTTCACCTTCTTTTTGTCTAAGTGTAGCTTCATAAGCACTTGGTGTAATGCTTTTCATGTAGTATGGACTCATAGTTGCTTCAGGTGTGGTTTTCTTTTCAGAAAACTTATCTGATGAATCAAGTGAAGCTTGTAGAAAATAACTCTCCTCCATGCTTCCGAGGCTGTTTGCGCTTGAGAGCTTTCTTGGTAAGCTTCCACTCTCAAAAGCTGAATGTTGTCTTGCTATGGGAAGCTTCTTTTCAGAGGATGTAGTGGAATTGATACGAGCTGTTCTTTCAAGATCTAAACGTGAAGCTTTCTCTCTTTCCAGGTCCTTTTGAATAAGCTCGTTGTGGAGCAACACTTCTTGCAACTCTTGTTTATGTTTTTTCCGTAATTCTCTTATTTCGACTTCAAGTTGCTTTGCTCGACCTTCGAGAGTATCTGCTTCTTCCCTAGCTGCTAGATACTCCTGTCTATTCTCTGATGCTCTGTGTCTCTCCTTCTCCAAAGACTTGCTTAACTGGCCTTGTTCTGCTCTAAGGCATGAAAGCTGGGCTTCTAGAACATTGATTCTTGATAAAGTTTGAGAAAGGCGTTCACTCACTGAGCGCTCTCGCTCTTCAGCTGTTGCAGCTTTAGTTTCTGCTTCCTGTAGCCGAGCATTTAGAGTTCTTTCTACAGCAGCCCAAGCTTCTGCTCTTCTGGCGGTAGTTTCCTGCATAGCCTCAATCTGTCTTAGGAGAGGCCTTGTAGATTCGGGAACCTGAGTAATTAATTCTTCACACCTTCGCTCACTATCTTGATACCGTCTTTGAAGATCCTCAATTTCCTTACGGAACATGTCTTCTCTAAACACTGCCTGTTGCTCCTTTTTGCTTAAGGTTTGCCTCAATTCTTCCAGTGCCTGGACTAGCATAGATTCTCGCTCTCCAGCCTCCTTTAGAAGATTCTCTAACTCGGTTCTCGCTTCGTTGTTGGTGCGCTCCTCAGTTAATGCTTGAGCTTCTTTTGCTGCAGCTAATGCATTTGAGTAGTACTCTTTCTGAGAAGTAAGTTCGGCTTGATGTTTTTCTATGGTCTCTTGCAGCAGCTTCTCTGTAGCAGTCTTGTCCTTTTTAATACTCTCTACCTTGTTTTCTTCAGACTGAAGCTTTGTTATCAGTCCTTTCTTCTCTTCTTCTATCTCTCTAATATTAGCCCTTAGCTTCCTGATCTGCGCTTCTTGAGCAGCTTGTTTCTTTGAAAGCTCTTCCCCTTCAGCCATAACTTGAGTTATTATTTCATCTTTCTCCTTCAAAAGAGCTGCAGCATCACTTTTCTTGTTCTGCTCTCTTCTAAGCGTATCCCGCTCTTTGGTGAGAGCATAAACCTTCCTCTCCAAAGTCGCAACTCTCTGATGGTATTCTTCTCGTAAAGACTCAACTTCAGCTTCATTAGAATTCCTCTTCAAATCCTCAGTTGCAGATTTTAGCTGCTCATTTTCATGCATCAACTTTGCTATCTCATCAGCCTTTGCTTGAGATTGCCTCGCAGCACCTTGCAAGGCATTTTCCAACATTTTCATTTCCTTTTTGGCCTTCTCTAATTCAAGAACAAGATCAGCAGAGTCAGAAACATTTGTAGCAGAGCTTGAGCGCTGGCTTTCATTTAATTCACTAACATCTGGTTTGAGAGAAACCACATCTACAATTCTCTCTGAAATTTCAGCTGAAGAAGCTCTCTTTGGTATAGGAGACTCATAAGGAAGACCATCAGACTCAGTTTCTTCAATATTTTCACCTTGACTTTTCTGTTCCTTTGTTGTTTCATCAGGATCCGTATCAGGAATCTTAACTGCGTCTTTGTTTTCTATGGTAACTTCTTTTGTTTCAGAATCCTCTCGCAATGTTTCCTCAGCCTCTGATCCAGTATCTTCCGACTTAGGCTGTGAATCTTGAGAAGCTATCATTTCCGGCTTTTCATTAGATTCAACAGTAGTCGTGTTACCTAATGATTCAGGATACTGAAGAGAATCTTCAGAGGACTCTTGAATAACCACATGTGATTCAGGTTCATCATCCTTAAGATCTAAAACAACAGTTTCTGTAATCTCAGGATTTTCAGATTGATCAGCTTCTTTTACATTAGTTTCTTTATTAGCTTCATCAGATATTACCTGTTCAGTGGCTTGCTTAACAGGTCCTTCTTCTTCTTCGTTTTCTTCGATTGGAGATGAATTTTTTGTACTCTCAGAGTCTTCGCGTGTATCTAGTTTCTCATCAGAGGCGTTACCCATGAAAGACATTACAGGATCAAAGAGACTTTTGGTATCAACTGAAGATGGCCACATACTAGAAGCTTCACCGCTAGATTCCGATTTGTCGTCAAAACCAAGGGCGTTATCGAAGTTTTTCTCGATGTTCTTAACGCTTTCCTGGAATTTATTTACGGCTCCAGTTAGATCTGGGAATCCTCCCAGAGAAACTTTTCCATTGAACCAAGCCATCTCCACCAGAAATCTGAAATTCAAAAATCACCGGACTAGATCTATCTCCAGGTGAAAAGGAGATGCGTCGCGACCCAATTTGTGCCCAGTTTTAGATCCAGATCTTTCCTTCTCATTTATTTTTGTTTCTTTTGCTCAAATTGTCTTTCATTTAGGCCATTTCATTTTTTTATCACATACTATTTTTTTTAATGATTATGAACATTATAATAATTTATGATATAATTTTGGGTAATTTTCGTGAAAAAATTAACATTTAGTAATTCAATAAAACTAAAGTTTAGATTTTATTTTAGAAAAATTATATAAATTCTAAACAATAAATATTAAATTCAAACACTATATAATAAACTGTAATCTTAAATACTAAATTTTAATCTCTAAATCAAAATTCTAAATCCTAAATAATAAATACTAAACTCAAATAATAAATATTAAACTCTAACCATAAATATTAAACCATAACCCTTAAATAATAGATATTAAACTCAAACATTAGATATTAAACCCTACTATTAAATAAAATATATATTTTTTATAAAAAAATGTAATTTTTAATAAAAATACATTTTAATTAAAAATGTTATTTGTGTCCAATTAAAAAATTAATGTATTTTGTCCAATAAAATACATTTAATGGTGTTAGAGGAAATTACTCTATAATTTATTCTACTTACGGGGTTATATTTAAAATTTGTACAAACGGTTTTACATATATAATATTAAAAAAATTCTGTAATATTTAGATTTTTGACTAATTATTTTACATATACAATATTAAATTTATAACAAACTATTTTATTTGCATCCATCAGAATTTAAAAAAAAATTTATATCTTTTAATCAATAATAAATTGCATTTTCTAAATTTTGAAATGTAAAAACTTCTAAACATTCAATATATTTTATGTTGGATTATTTTGATTAGATCACTGACTTGTTTATAAGTCAATATAACGTTTTAATATTATAAACTAAATTAGGCTGAGTAGCTCGTTTTCACATATCTAGCTAATACTTTGACGTTTGCTTTGATCTTCGCATTGATAAACAATAAATTATATATATTACATAAAAAAATGAATAAACATTAGTATAGTATAAGTATATAAACATAAACAATAGAGTCGTTTACACTAACGAACCATTGAGAAAAATAGATATAGAAAATATAAGAAGAGAAATAAAAAAAGAAGAAGAAAATAGAGGTATTGAATTTGATGCTGTGTAGAAATAGAAATAAGGAAATGGGTATGGAGGTTGTTGCCCTTTTGGCGACGGCGGAGATGGTGGTGGCGAGCTTTTTCCATCTGTAGAAAGTTGTGGAGGCGGCGGTGTTGTTTGAAAATAGTAAAATCTTGGTGGTGGTGGATGGATGACTGTAATTAATGGTGGCGGTGAAAATGGCGGTGGAGAGTGTTTATGTGGCGGTGGTGAAGAAGATAACGGTAATGAGGGTGACGGAGGTGGTGACGTGGAGGGAGATGGTTTAGAGGGCAGAGGAGAGCAAATGGTAGGACACGTGGCGCATTCACTGATGCATAAAGGAGTGAGGAGATCTGGTGATGATGTAACAACTATGACCATGACCATGACCATGATGATCATGATGAGGCTCATGATGATGATCTAGAAGTTAGTGTTTGGAGTGAAATGTTCATGTCTTAGTTTGCTGGTTTAACATTTATAAATCATTCATGAAGATGCTTTCTTGATGGATTGTGTTTTGCTGGAAAGTAAATATTATTATAATTGATAATAATAATTATTAAAAAAAAAATGTATGTTAAGTTTTGATATAAATATTAACTTTTACAACAATTTTATATTTTTACTTTTTTTTTTAATTAATTTTGGATATTCCTTTCTCAAATCATACTCAAAAAATAAATTTATGTCATTTTTCTTTTATACTTTGCTTTCAAAGCTGGCTTTGTATCAATTCCATTATATTGATTATTTTTATCTTTTAATTATTTTTATTTTGTATACTCATCTTTTAATTATTTTCTCTTAGAGATAAAACAAAAAAAAAACATGAACCTTTAATAAATAAATTAAATAAATATCACATTCCCTCAAAAATTGGAAATGAAACATAAATTACAACAATGTTTGAATAAATCAATAGCCTCGTCTTAGTATTATGTTACATATGTATAATATTGACAAGGGTTAGGTTTTAGTTAAAGTCTTCACTTACCACTTTTTTTCTTGACAAGCAAGTAATCTCACTATTCATTTCCTTATAAAAGTCTTCATAAGATTAAAAGTGTAACCAAATGAGTTAAGTAAATTTTTAGGGTTTTGTAATAAACCTTATTCATTGTCCATTCCCAAGTTTCTTAACCTTATAAGCTCTGGAACTATCTCCTTTCCAATATCAGGTCGATCTTTCTTCCTTAACTCAGCACATTTTAAACACAACTTAGCATAAGCTAAACACTCTTCAACAGGCCAATCCGACAAAACCGGATCAAGTATATCCTTAAACGTTCCTTTATCAATAGCTTTCGAAACATGATGAGCCAAACCCATTGGTCTTCTTGCTGTAATAATCTGAAGCAACAATATCCCTAATGAGTATATATCTGACTTCGTTGTTAACCTCCCAGTTTGCTGATACTCTGGATCTATATAACAAAACGTTCCTGCTGCAGATGTCATATGATACTGTGTAACACTATCAGCAACTGATGCAGGTACTAACCGAGCCAATCCAACGTCACTGATCTTACTCACATAGTTCTTGTCTAAAAGTATATTAGCTGGTTTAAGATCACGATGAACTAAAGGCTCTGGTTTTGCTTGGTGAAGAAAGGACAGTGAAGTAGCAATCTCTGAAGCTATTTGAAACCTTTTCTTCCAAGAAAGAGGAGGTGTGTTTCCTTTACGAAAGAGTCTATCTTCTAAGCTTCCATTTTCCATATACTCATAAACCAAACAACCATACTCAGGACAAGCACCAAGAAGCAGAACCATATGAGGATGTCTTATACAACTTAAAATCTCAACTTCTTTTTGAAACTGTTTCTTGCCTTGAGCAGCATCAGCTCTCAAGACTTTAATAGCAACAGGAGTATGATCAAGTGTACCTTGATAAACTGGTCCATATCCACCTTCACCTATTTTTCTAGTGCTTGCAAATTTATCAGTAGCTTCTTCAATCTCTTCAATGGAGTATCTTCTATATCTTACATCGTTTTGTATTAAAGCATTAAGAGCTCTGTCTTTTTCTTGTAATTCTTTTTTGGCTTTAATCTCTGCTTGTTTCCTTCTTTGTGCTTCTAATTCTGCCATTCTTTGGGCTTTCTCAGCTGCTTCCATTGCAGCTTTACACTTGGCTTTTTCCATTTCTGCAACAGCTAAAGCTGCTTCTTCAGCAACTTTAGCTTCTTCAAATCTTCGAGCTTCTTCTAGTTTCCATTGGTTAAGCTCATTAGCCTAACAAAACATGAGACATAATGAATTAGATATGCCAAGAAAACATTATCATCATCATCTAGTAAGCCTGGGCATTTGGTAGGTTCGGTTCAGATAGAAAATTCCGGTGTTTCGATAGTTTGGTTTTCTAAAAGAAATTCCTATCGGTTTAAAATTTATAATTCGGTTCGGTTTTATTTTTTCTGATTTCAGGTATAAAAAACTTTCCGATTGGTTTTAGTTTCTTAAGTCCGGTTCGGTTTTAGGGTAAAAATAATGGTTTTCTCGGTTTTTGGGTTTGTTTTGGGTTATTTAGATTTATTCGGTTTGGTTCGCTTTAGGATAAAAAATAAAAAAGTAAAAACATAAAAATTACTTACATAGAAAAATAAAATAAAATCTAAAAAAATAAAAAAATAAATTTCGATTTATTCGGTTTTTTTTCAGTTCAGTTCGGTTTTTAATGAAAACTCAACTTAATAAAAAAAATCAACCGATCGGTTTTAAAAAATTTTCAGTTCGGTTCAGTTTTCCTTTTTTGTAGTTTGGTTTTTTATAAATTAGGTTCGGTTTTTTTGTTCGGGCCTATCATCTATCTTTAGTTCTTACCTTCTTCTTTGCAGTAAATGCTTCTTTACAAGCTGAGCTATACATATCCATAGTTTGTCTAAGTTCAAGCTTTAACCTTTTCATCTCAGCTTCAATATCTTTCTGCAAAACAAACACAAAAACTAATCTTTATTCCCTAAACCCTAACACTATCATTAAAAACATATTGATCTACTAAGTTAACATACAGTTGATAATGGAACTGATTCATCAGAATGACCAATGATATCGAAATCTTGACCCATAAAGTCAATAGAACCAATATCTGATTCATCAGATAATGAATCTCTTCCTATAGAGTTTCTTTGACCTTTTGAGTTCTTTGAATCATAACTAAAGTCAAAAGATCCATTAGTACTATTACTTGTTGTTCTTTCTCTTAAAGAATTAAAACCATTCTCATTAGATAGCCTCTCTGGAATTATACTTCTCCCATTACTCTGACCTCTAAGTAAATGATGATCTTGGTCAATGTCGACTAAACCAGGGAGATGTAACGTAGGTGCTCGAGGTGGGACAAGGGTATTAGTGATTGGTCTTTGAGCTGATTTAGATGATTGAACTTTACCTTTGGAAATAATATAGATTGAACAAAAGTCAGGAACTGATTTAAGAACAGAAGCTGCCACGTCATGTGATTTAGAGAACTTGAGAGATCTTGCTAATGGGCTTTTTGAAGGTGATCCAACTACTACGTTGTTTACAAGGTTATTGTTTAAGTAATCTGTAATAGCCTTCGCTATATCTGTTTCTTCTAATATAACCTCTTTCATTGTAATCTAAACACAAAATAAATGAGATTAAGACCAAACTCATATTAAGTTCTGGTAATTAAATTAAAACATAAATTATTTATTATTTTATTATTTAATTACCCCTTTTCGCGCGCAATATCCTCTGTACGGAACAAAAAGCTGATTTATTTCATCATTATCATCTGTAAACAAGATTTATTTATTTATTTATTTTATAATATAAAATTTGGTAAATTTATTACAAGGAGATGTAAAAGGAAGAGATAGCTTACGATTAGAATGTTTAAGACGAACATGAAGTATAATCATTGTGGGATTATTAATCGATTTAAAAAGATGATCGATGGTCCAACGAACAGCGTAGTAACTGTTCTTGTCTTTATCAATGGCGACCACCGTTGAGTTTACTGGGATGTGTGCATCTTCTGGGAAGTAATGATGAGACATTGTTGATGACGATGAATCAATATATGTATAGAGAATGAATTATGAACAAGAAGAGAGGAGAGGAGAGAAATTAAGAAGATGGTAAGAAGGTTTCTTCTTTGTCGTCTGGTCTTAACTTTGTCTCCTCTCTTCTTCCTGTTTCAATGAGTTGTTGCTGTAAGAATATGATTAAACTAACTTTTTCTTTTTTTCTTTTTTCCTTAGAACAAAATCAGAGAAATTTACGGAGTGAAGTTTTTTATTAACCATTGTTTTTTTTTTTTAAATTTGCTTTTTTAAGGGTCTTCCTATCTTTTTTAATTCGTAAAAGAAGTTTTTTTTGTTTTGGATATGCATAAAAAATAAAAATGTTAAAGAGTTGAAAATAAAATAAACGTGAAGTTTAACATTTATTAAAAAAATATGGAACTAGTACACATATATATATCTAATCTACGCATAAGTTAAACATGTGTGTCGTTTTTCATTTAAGTAGTTTCAAAACATGTCGTTTTCTCAATCACTATATTATACGTTTCATGTTTAATAAGTCAGTGAAAACTCCATTAGGATTCACAACAGCTTGGATTGTAATCGAATACGAAGTCGTTTTGATTCTTCTCAATATGTTTCTTGTTCAAATAAGCAGATACACTAATCTTAGGAGCTATGATAGAGATGTGAGTAGTATACACAGATCCAACAATATTTGGAATATTCGAAATCGATTCGAATCTTTCTTTAATGTTTCTTAAAGATTCATCATTTGGCCATTGAAGATACTTAGTCATTATAACATCTTTAATCCCTAAAAGATTCATTATATTAGCACTCCATTGAACAAACACAACAGTAGAAACCAAACTAAAAATCAACATTACAAAGGAAGAACTTTATTCCACGTTACAGAACACATACATACTCGTTCTTTCTCATTACATTCAAAAACATACACGATCACAAACTCAAGCAACTTCAACTTGAATAGTCTTAGGTTTCTTAGGTTCAGGAGGAGGAAGTTTCTGAACAGTAACCTTCAACACACCATCATTACAAGCAGCTGTGATCTTATCCAAATCAGCATTCTCAGGCAACTGAAACTTCCTCATGAACTTTCCCATTCTTCTCTCCATCCTCACATACTTAACACTTTCACCTTCTTTGTTCTCTCTTTGCCTTACTCCACTCACCACCAACACATTCTCGTTCTCTATCTGAACCTTTATCTCATCTCCTTTAATTCCAGGCATATCCACGACGAATACGAACGCGTTTTGATGCTCAATAACGTCAGCTGGTGTAGCTGCCATTGCTTTAGCATCACGCATGTAAGCTCTTGAAGGAGTGTTACGGCTCTTTTCCTCATGTTCTTCGGGGATTTCGAGCATGTCTTCGAGGATTGAGAATATAGGAAACCTTGCAAGATCCATCGTTTTGTAGCTTTTCTTGATGTTTCTCCTTTGATTCTTAGTTTTCTTGTTTGATTTGATTTGTTTGATAGAGAAATGTAAGCACTTAAATAGGAGTGGAGGTGGAGACTTCTAGAGGCATGTAGAACAGAGCTATAGTTTCGATCAAACCGGTTCTGTATTGTTCGCGAAACGTCTTGATCATTCTGGTTTTGTTTCACGTTCGGTTTAGTTAATGTGGGCCATCATGATCTCTAACTTTAGTGATTTTAACGTATCTATATGGGCTTTTAAATTAAGAGCCTACATCATCATCTCTAGTTTTAATGATTTTATCGTATACATATGGGCTTTTAAATTAGTACCAAAGGCCCATCATAATATGGAAGGATAATGGAAGTTAATTCGTCAGCTTAGGTACTATTTATTGAAATTTTATTACGCGATAAAAAATTAGCTATTAGCTAATGATCATAAGACTAATAACTTAAAACAACTCGTAAACGACGTCGTATTTATAGTTAAAATTAAATTTGTGTAAGAAAAATTGAAGGCAAAACGCAAAAATATATCTATAAAGTTTGCCAATCGCAGTTTAATTCCCAAATTAGGTGTGGTTAAGACGTTTAAAACGTGTTAATTCGATTATACCGCACATTTGTATTGAAACACGTTTTAGTCAGTGGGATGTAATGTATCATACTATCATCTAATCTGTGAAAATGAAATCAGCAGTTTCATCATCACTCTTCAATTCGAAGATTCTTTTAAACCCTAATCCTCTTTCTCGCTTTATTCCCTTCAAATCCGTTTTCTTCTCTAAATTATCTCACAGATCGATCAGTAAACTTCCATCTTCCTCAACGTCAGGTGTAAGATCCATGGCTTCCTCTTTCAAACCTGAACAAGCTAGAGTTCCTTCTGCTCTTCCCCTCCCAGCTCCTCCGTTGACTAAGGTTTTACCTCTGCTTTCTATTTTTTGTTTGTTCTTAGCTTTTTCGATCGTTTCGTGATTTTGATTGATTGATCTTCGTTTTGTTTTCTTGGGAATTTGTAGTTCAATATCGGATTGTGTCAGCTATCTGTAACAGCTGATAAAAAGAGAAACATCTCTCATGCTAAGAATAAAATCGAAGAAGCTGCTTCTAAGGGAGCTAAGCTTGTTCTCTTACCTGTGTGTTTTCTTATTTATTAATCTTAATTGACTCAATAATGTACAGTTTACAACAAGTATAAGCTAGTGTGATCTATGGATTTTGTTTTCAGGAAATTTGGAATTGTCCTTATTCCAATGATAGTTTCCCAATTTACGCTGAAGAGATTGATGAAGGTGGTGATGCTTCTCCTTCAACAGCAATGCTTTCTGAAGTTTCTAAACGTCTCAAGATTACAATCATTGGTGGCTCTATACCAGAAAGAGTTGGAGATCGCTTGTATAACACTTGTTGTGTCTTTGGTTCCGATGGAGAGCTTAAAGCCAAACATCGAAAGGTTAGTTTTTTTTGTTGACTAAACTTACATAAGGATGATTTGTAGATATTAGGCTTAAGAATGATGAGTTATCATGTTCTGGCTTGATCTTTTTCCTCCAGGAGTCTTAAGGACTTAGAGAGGTCCCTTGAGAACGTGCATACTTATATTAACAGCTCTCAGAACATCTTGTGTTTTTTCATTGTTTGTGCCTACAGATACATTTATTTGATATAGACATTCCTGGAAAGATTACTTTTATGGAATCAAAAACTCTTACTGCTGGAGACACACCTACAATCGTTGACACAGGTTTCATTCTGTTTTTGCCTAATACCTTTGCCAGGCTATGCATAAACATTAACTTATTGTTCTACTATCTAGAAAATATTTGGCTTAGAATTTAAATCTCCAGTCAGATTTTGGGATCTTCTTAGCTTGTAGTGAACTGATTTGTTTTAGTGTTGGCCTAGTGTTTATGAATGATTATATGGAGAAGAGAACGTATTCACCAAATATTAAATACTCTTTAAGACCTTTGTTAAGACCTTGACAACTACTTTTGATTGGGAAAATGTCATCATTGAGATCATAGTAGGACCATTGTTATTACCTTTCATTTCTTGTACTTAATGAGAAATCTCTAATGCATTGCAGCACTTGAGAATAACGGTTTTTTTCTGTTGTTTGCAGATGTGGGGCGTATTGGAATAGGCATCTGCTACGATATCCGGTTCCAGGAGTTAGCTATGATATATGCTGCAAGAGGTAAGCTTTTTTATTATAATTCTTTATCTAAATGCTTCTTATATTTTTCCGGATCCATTGGCCACATTCAAGAACCTCTCATCATCCACATGTTTGCACTATTAATTTCAGGGGCTCATTTGCTCTGCTACCCAGGAGCGTTTAATATGACAACTGGACCATTGCATTGGGAATTGCTACAAAGGGCAAGGTACAATTCACAATCTACTACTTAGTCTACTTTACTAAACTCACTTGACTTAGTTAATCATTGGTAAATCACAACGCTCACTAGATTTGTTTTGTCACATTTCAGGGCTACGGATAATCAGGTACATGAACATAATAAAATACTTGTACTGATAGCTCAAAGATAAATACATGTTTTGAGAGATTTCTTGATAAATTCATAGAAAACGTGTATTACTCAGTGAGTTATCATTTATCAATACAAGTACCTTTTCTGCTCTTTAGGAAGTTTACTGTATCGATTCTTATATAATTCATAGAGCAGTTGATAGAACTATGTATGCTACTTTCTACAGTTATATGTAGCTACATGCTCACCTGCCAGAGATATAGGAGCTGGCTACACTGCTTGGGGACACTCTACACTCGTCGGGCCTGTAAGCACTAAACTTTTTCCCGTCTTACTTGATTGATAATAATGCTTTAGTTGAGCACTAAATCAGAAAACATAAAAATTATTTGATAGTTTGGAGAAGTAGTAGCAACGACTGAGCATGAGGAGGACATTATCATAGCAGAGATTGATTATTCTATCCTTGAACAACGACGGTAATCAAAATAACACCATAACCTTTCTGATTTTGATTGATCTTCTTTATTGATCGTATAATCTGTTAACTGAACCTTGGTTTTACCATCCCAGGACAAGCCTTCCATTGAGTAAGCAACGGCGAGGAGATCTTTACCAGCTTGTAGACGTACAGCGCCTTAACGTCAAATGAATGCAGCAGAAACTGTACATCTGAGTTTCTCTGTTTCTGAGAAATTGTCTCTAGATTGTGTGAGTTGACCATACTTTGTTACTTATAAGAGTTAAAACTCGATCTTGGGATTTTGATTGAACAAAATAAAATAAAAACTCATTCACATTCCACAAACCATCATGTTAAACCTCAATAATACATGGTTAAAATCTAAAATTCCATAATATGTTCTTTAAACGATGAATATTTCACTACAAGTGGATAAAAAATTGAAAATGATATAACATAATACTTTGTCAGCCTCTACAAGATTTGAATGATAATTGACGAGACGCAAAATACAGTTGCAACTTACAAGATTCAGACTTGAGTGTGGTTTCGTCTTTGGAGGAGACACGTGGACCAACCTTATAACGGTGTAGTGGTCCATACTCTTCACAGAGACTCTGTGAAAGAAGAAATACCGTACGCGTGTAGCACGTGCTATGGGCCCATGGCCATGGACTATATGTTTCACGTGCCAGGTCACATGTAGGACCAACCCAGACCTGAGACCACAGTAACGAGCGCGTGAATCTCTGCTTTTTTGTGTCAGCCCTAATTGTCTCTCCCTGACCATCTGAATCTCTGACTCGCCCGTGCGATTACTTTCCTTTATTCTGTTTCTCGAACACATCACTATAAAACTCTAATACTAGTCGTGTACATTGTTTAAAAGAAACAAACAAGAAGTCATTATTAAGTTTATGTTTTGTAGTATATCTTGTCTGATTTAAGTTTTGTAATATTTTGGAACAATTATGGTCCAAACTAGAAACAATATTTACGGGGGAGACTTGGAAACCTGAATATGAAAGTGAGATATCAAGTAAATGGACCAAGTGTGACAAAGATATATAGAATAGAAACAAGAAGACATAAGTGTTAATGATATGAGGAACAAACAATGAACAAGAAAGGAAACAAGCACGTGATACAGAAAAAGACTCCAAAAACAAGTACAGTTCCTTAACCGGTCCTTGTCGACCCAACCAAAGAGCTATGGGTTGTAAAGAGACACTTTGCTTATATTTAATAAAAACATTTAATCATTTAAGTAAGTAAGAGTTTAACTAAGTTTTGGTTTTGATACATCCTTTTCCAAACCCAACCTATGCTTGAGATCTGTCTATATAATCCATTATGGTATGGCTACTAGTTACAATATGAATTTGGCGAATATATATGAAAAATTGTTGATGTTATTTACGAGTATTAATGAATACTTCATTAGCAATAATCATGAAAAAAAACTCTAAGATCAACTCTATACAGAAACATTGAGATAAATGCTACATATAATCATTAGTTTCTTGCATTATGAGGAAAATGACATAAATTTGAAGAAAATACTATATATTATAGATACATGCACATTGGACACATAAAGAAATTGAAGAACACTCTTAACTCTATCGTGGTCCATTCATATGATCAGCAGACGTGAACAACACGCGCCGAGATCGCCACTTTTATATATATATAGAACTCTTCTTTCTTCTTTCCTCATTCGTCTTCTTCTTCTTGTTTCTGCAAATAAACATAAAAACAAAACAGTTAGAGACATAATCACTCTTTCTCTTCTTTTGTCTCTTCTTTAAATCATCTTTATCGATCAAATCATGCATAAATCTAAAAACCCCTCTTTCTCATCTACTCTTCTCGATGAAATCTACAATTCCATCGATCCTAAATCCCAAAAAACTCAATCTTTTGTCGGTTCTGTTAACAATACTACCAAAAAACAGAGCATTGTTAACAGATCTGTTCCTGACCGGAAAATCCATCGAGATCGGTTCTTTGGCTCTGTATCGTCTTCCTCTGATTCCAACTCTAGTATTTTCTCATCTTCTGATACTGAATTAACTCAAGGTAAGAAGATAACTTCTTCTAGACCGTTATGTTTTGGTCCTTCTAAGACAAAACCAAGAAAAACAGAGGATCAAACTCTGTTTCAACAAAACAGAGCAACTCGAGTTTACGTACACGACTATGATTACTCCTCCGACGTCTCAAAATTAACAAGAAACAACGAAAATAGGGAGAAGTCTAGATCTACGAAGAGCTCTAGTAATCAAAGGAAGCTCAAAACACCAGCTTCACCTGCAGGAAAAATCGTGAATTTCATAAACTCATTGTTCAGCAACAATTCAAAACCATCAATGGCGGTTAAGAGTTATCCAAGGAAGATGAGTTATGATAATTACGTCAGGAAACCAAATGATTATTATCCATCTACTTCTTCTTTCTCAAGATCTTGTTTAAACAAAAGCTACGATAAATCATCTGAACATATCAAACGAAGCGTTAAGTTTTCTCCGGTCAATGTTGTCGCCTCTGAGAGCTTTACCAGTAGATCATATGTCAGTAATGGTAATAACATGAGAAACTCAGTGAAGAAGAATGTTGAAGATGGAGGAAGGAGATCAGTTGAAGAAATAGCGAGAGAGTTTTTAAGAGATTATCATACGAATCATGAAAACAGTTTGGTCAAGAATGGTTTCAAGAATTATGAAGAAGATGAAGAAGATGATGATGTTGCAAGTGATTCAAGTTCAGATTTGTTTGAGCTTGATTTAGTTAGGAATCATCATAATGTATATGGAGATGAACTTCCTGTTTATGAAACTACTTTTGCTGGTTTGATCTTGTGAAGCCTTTTTTTTTGTATGTAATTTTCTACATTTGTGTTTGATTTTGTAAATATTTGATCCAATCATGTTTTCTTGAATATAATTTTAGTTTTAAATTATTCTGCTTATTTTCTAAAATAAATTTAACTTTTCTATTTTTAGAAATAATATAAATATATATTTTAAAAAGGAAAAGTTATTTTTTTTTTACAATCAACATTATCTTTTTGGGTTTGGTAATATTATATATTTTAAATTTACCAATAATATTTATATGTCATGTACTATTTTAGACTCAACTAACATTTGCAACTCAATGATTCAATTATTGAACTCTTTATAGGCAAATTATTTATTTGTAGAGTTAGCTTTAAACAATAATGAGATTGGAAAAACTTAATGAACACCTAAATATTAAAACAAATGGCTATTGTAAAACATTTTATATTTTGAAATGAGATTTAAAAAGGATAGGTTCTATGCAAAGTAAAATGATTTGTGAAGTATAATTTGTTAAAAGTGATTGATGATCCCAAAGGAAAATAATCAAGCTACCAACTTTATCTTTTTCGATGTATCTATCATATGCTTTAGATCCAAATTTTCATGAATGCAATCACTTTTAAAATATAAATAAATGGAGTTTATCATCTAGTATATAAATATATATATTTAATATTAAAAAGGCTCATTATTATTTTTATTAAGGTTTGTTCGTTGATATATAAATGTTTTTGGTGTTTTCAAAATTGTTATAGCAAAGTAATTAAGCATTTTTCTCTATATAACAAAGTAATTTAGTGTTTTTGTACAAAAATATCTTGTAAAAATTAGTGTAATTAAATTATTAAAAATCCATATTTTTTCAGGTGTAAAAGTTCAGATGTGTAAGTAACACAAACATATAAAATAATAAAACATTGAATGGAATAAGTGTTTATTGTGTACCTAAAAAAAAAAGATCGAAAATCAAGAAATTCGAGATCCAAATGAGAAGCAAACAGATCGTGAATGGACATATTAAAGCTTAATAAAATGAAAAAATAAAGTAGTTTTAATTTAAAAATAAAGTGAAAGTATTGTAGAGATTGATGAACATGAAGAGTACTGATGCTTCCATGAGAACAGAGAAAGTAATGAGCTTTTGCTTTACTTCTCACTTTGATCATCTTTAAAAGTTCCGATTACAATCTTCTCCCTTATCAAATTAATATATATATTTTACACACGTACAAATATTTATATGATTTATTTTTTACATAATCACAATTCACAAATGTACTGATACTTATAATGGCAATAAGACTTTTCATGGGCCTCAAGTGTACTGATACTTTAAAATCCTTCACTGGCTAACTGGCTCCATTTGTTTAGCCTCTCAAGTGGGCTTTGAAGTAAAACCAAGATTTGAATAGCCCCAAAATTTAGGCACTCCATCTAATGTCTGGTTTAAATTTGAAGTTAATACATCTTGACAGAGTAATTAGAAATTAAACAGTACCACATCGGTTTAGTAGAAAAACCAAACCGGTTTACAAAAAGAAATTTCAGGTCTTGGTGAGATGAACTTCTTGAGGAAGAAGAGTGTAATCAATATGAAGATCTTCTAAGATTCTTTTAATAGCCAAAGAAAGCTCTGTTCTTCTTATATTCCTCTCTCTGTATTCCTGAAACGTAATCGTATGATTACTATATAAAGCCATCTTTAGTTTATTCATATTCTCCATCTCCTTCACCACTACAGTATGTATTGCTGACCAATGCTGTGGATTCTCCTCCAAGTGCCTAATCACACACAAATCCAAATCAAGATTTTGATCTACACAAAAAAAAAGAGTTACAAAATGATTCAAGATACTCACTCAGCTATTCTTTCTTTGAGATGTGCCACTTTTGAGACTGGTGTTGAGAATGCAATAGAGAATTCAATGGTTTCTCCCATATCTGGACTTCTGAAGTAATTGCTTATTGGCTTTGTAGCTAACACAGAGTTTGGATAATACACTTTCTCATTGTCAAGTTTCAAGAACACTGTTGTTAACAGGTTCATTTCTTCAACTAGCATCTGAAAACAATCAAGAACATGAGTTTTAAGGAGTATAGAGAGACATTATCTATGAGTTTGGGTGTTGAGGTTTTACCGGGACACCATCGACAACACAACGGTCACCTACATCATAAGGATGCATAACGAAGACAAACACAATGGATTCAAAGAGATTTTTGCAAGTACTTCCGATTATAAAAGCCAACGCCACAAGTTGAGTGGAGAAGAATAACAAAACCTTAGTGGTTGCTAATTCTAGAAGCAATAACCAAATGATAATGGTTATGACAATCAAGATTGCAGACACAAGTTTGTTTAACTGTTTAACTGCTGTTTTTGTGTCGTTTAAAGAATGTGCTAAAGCTCTCCGGCTTGTGTACACCTTAACCTGCATAAGTTTACTATAATCAAGAAACAGAGAAGGAGAAAAAGTATGAGAGTGTTGTGAGGAGACTTACCACCCATTCAGTGAAAGCTTTTCTTGTAATTTTCCCGGTATCGGCACCATCAAACAATGGGAATACAAGATCAACCTCTTCTTTAATCATGAACCTCAACAAGTCATCTTCATCTATGTAACTGAGAAAGCAACCAAATCCAGAGATTTTTCATTTAGAGAATGTATAAACACATACACAAGCAAATGAATGTTTTGTTCTCACCTGCATAAAGGCTGAGCAACATTTCTAAAGACATGGTAAGCAGCAGCTAAAGCTTCCATTTCACTAGTAATCTCTCCTTTATCAGCTTGCTCTTTCCCATCACCATATGCTGTTTCATCTAATGTATCAGAGATTGTAGACAAACCTGAAGTTCTAACAGCTTCGACTAAAACTCGCATTGTCCAAGCAGAAACTTTATCTCGCTTCATCTTATGAACTTTCCCCATATCAATCACTTTCTTCTCTTTAACAGTTCCTTTTTTCACTACACTAGTGAAACTCAATTGCCCTGTACTTGGCTCACGCCCCACCCTTTGTGCCTCTTCAATAAGTGGAGGACCGGAGAGAGTCTGTAAAACATATTGATGGAATACAGAATCTTGAATCCTATCGAAAAAGTTATTAACGTTGAAGTTAGCTGCAAGGATTTTCAACAAGAGTGTTTTCACAAGCCAAAGGAATGATCCTGTAAGAAGTGAAATAAGAGTCCTGGTGATAATATTAAGGATATTTGTGGCTGCAGTGGATCTTTTCACATCTTGGTTGAACAACAATATCCAAGCAAGAAGAATCAAACCAAGCCATATGAAGACTTGAACACTCTTCTTTAAGCCGTGCACAAAGTAAAGCACTTTTCGCCTCAAAAGAAAGTTCGTTTCAATGAGGAACACAATCAACCGCATAACCCAATTCGTCAAAAACATTCCACTGAATATAACCATAACAAGAACCAACCATTTCCACACTACTAGTCCCCAAAAGGTATGATCTTTAAGAACATCAATGGTTAAACTCGCAACCAAAGCACTCAAAACCGTAAAAAAGAAAGCTGATTCTATCAAAGCCAAAGCACTTATCTTACTACGCATCTCTTTATTCATCTTAACCTTTTTGTAGATTTCTTCATCTTCATCTTTCTCCACAACAGCTTTACTTGGAGTTAATGGTGCTGTTGACGCTACACTTCTGTTAGATTTGTTATTAGGTGAAGCTCTATTAAAAGAGAAACCAGTACCAAGTTGCTGCTTAACTTCCTCATCTAGCTTAGTTGAGTCTAGAGGACAAGATGGATCCACAAACCGGGACTTTGGTTTAGAGTAAACCGACCTTGCAAAAGATTTCCTTTGAGTTAAACCTTCATTGTTCAGATATGGAGCTCTAGGAGGCTTATTAGGACTACCAACAACAAGCTTAGAGATTTCAGGAGAAGGACTTTTATTGATGGACTCTGGTGAAGCCATTTCAATGGAACGCTTAGTTGCTTCCTCACCTGAAACATTTATAACAACTTCTCCTCCTACTCCTCCGTTACTACTCTTTTGTTCTGTCATTTCCGACCACCAAATTTAACAACAATGGCTGTCTGAAAATTTCCCAAAAAAAACAAGATTAAGAACACTGTCTAAAAAAAATAAAGTAACAATTTTTATAGCTTGATTAAGAGAAAATAATAAGGTTTTTGAGGGTTTAAGAAACTCTGCTGTTTGTTCTTAGTTTGTAATCAAAACCCTAAATTATTTTAAGCAGAGATTTGTAACATTACTAATGAATCCACGCAAAAAAAAAAAATATATATATATATATATATAAAATAATACATCACAACTAAATCTGTAAGAAAAAAAAAGAACTTGTCTAGACAAAGCCAAGAAACCAAATTAAAAAATTACAGTCAAAAGAGATTTAACCAGAGTAATTAGATATCAAAATGAGCTTTTTTTTTTGTGAGTATAAGTTCATTATTGAAGAAGAAGAAGACTAAAAGAAGAAGAAAGATCTAAGGAGATATTATTACACATATCACGATCACTTGAGAATTATGAGAGATTGAAGAATTCAAACATTTGGTAAAGAAGAAATGACCTGAAAAGGGAAACAAATGAGAGCTGAGCTGAATTAAAAAAGAAGCAGAGGCGGTGGAATATAAATGGTTTAAACCACTGAAGAAGAAGCCAACAAATACTAAATACCAAATTAATACAAAAACAAAGAGAAAAGTATTGAGAAGATCTTCTTCTTACATGAATAAAACATTAAGGCTGAAAAATTGGAATTGACATATATATATATAATTGAAGATACCAAGTTGGTGGAATAGTTTAGTCAGACTATTTAAATTCCAAAATCTTTTGAATAATTGATAAACGTTTCTCACAAGATAATTAGTTATTTTGTTTCTAATATATTAATGTTTAACAGATTTTAGCCAAATTAAAACTAATAATAATATAATTTAATAATTATATCTTAAAACTTATAATGCATAAATAAAGATTAAATAAAAAATCTAGAAAATAAAAAAAATAAAAACTTTGAAACATTATGGATAGGCCTGGGCAAAAAAACCTACCCGAGCAAGAAAAACCGAATCCGAATCCGTACCCGTGATTTTCTCCTATTGGAGTGTAAGTGTATGTACCCGTGGG
>KE157898.1:114935-142909 GCA_000411055.1 Leavenworthia alabamica
TGTATAAATATTAGTAAATTTGAAAGATCCATGTTGAGGAAACAAGCAAGAAACACAACAACACTGTAACCATAAATTCATACCATCTCATACCATCATATCTCTGATCTCTCTCGTCCCTTTATATTTTGTTTCATTTATTTAAGAAGAAGCATTTAATTAGACTTTTTAAAGCGAAGGAGACACAAACTGTCTAGACAAACTAAACAGATCTTTACCCTCAAATGGTGAAGTCCATTCTCTCCCATCAGCTTCTTCCACTCCCATCCTATTCCCATTTCCCATCATTCTTCTCCTTTCATTCATTTGTGCTTCATATAGGGATGATGCTGCTGTGTAGTCTTGGCTTGGTGTCGAAAAAGTTAAGCCTCTGTCTATACTCCAGTCGATTCTGCTGTAATCTGAATATCTTTTCGACCCATCTGGTTTCCAGTCTATCCCAGAAGAAGATCCTGATGCCGACACTGATCCATACCTCGAGAAGAGCCCAAGAGAAGCTGCTGGAGACACGGTATGCGGTGCAGAAACCGCGCCCATTCTGTGACTGTTGTTGTTTGCTTGCCCTTGATCTTGTTGATACTGAAGTTGCTGGTACATTATGCTTGAGGCTAGATTACCAGGAGTCACAGTTGTGGCGGGCAAGCTTCCGTTAGATAGAGCCACCTCAAATCTAGTTGTTGCTGCTGCTGATGCTCCGGTTAAGGATGGATTCATGGTAGAGACAGGTAACACATTTGTGTTAGTGGATTGAGAGAGTTGTTGTTGTTGTTGCTGCTGCATCGCCATAGCTGGTTCCCTCATTTCATGCTGCTGAAGTCTCTTGAATTGATCACCTAGAGCCGCCACATAATGTGTTTCTTCTGTTGGCCGTCGTGACAGTGGTGTCTGTTGATATCGCAAGCGATTCGTCTCTTCCACGAGGGCATATCGTTGCATTTTCATATACTCCAACGTCCTGTGAATTCTATCAATGGAATTTACACTTTGGTTTCCAGATTCTCCACTAGTGTAGCTGGGATCTCTGGTGTAACCAGTACTCTTTCTGTCAAAAGCTTCTTCACTGCCTACAGGATACATACCTGAATTAGGTTGCAACTGGGCTACTGTGTTCTGACTAGGGACTTTGCTATCACTAACAGAAGTATTATCACTAATATCCTCTTCTTTTCTAGAAGCAGTAGACTGATCTTGCTTCTGTCTTCTTAATGATTCTTCTGCTTTATCAATGTCCCCCTCTGCTACAACCACAGATCTTTCTACTTCCTGCTTAGTACACTTATACTTAGTTTCCAACTCCAAGATTCTACCCAACTCTTCCGATATGTCAATTTTTAAGTCCCCAGATGTAGGATCTAGTTTATTATCAGCTACATTTTCACCACCATCATCAAACAGCCAGTTAATAGATTCCTCCAGTTTCCCGTCATTCAACATAAGAGCGTAAGTTGCACGCTCTTGAGCAATCCCCATAGCTATTATCTGCTGAGCAAGGACTTGAAGTTTTCTCGACATCAAAAACTGACAGCATCGTTCATGCAAATCATGAGCTCGCTTTTCCTTTTGACGTTGATGCTTTCTTTCGTTCTTAAGTCGCATCTTTTCTCGCTTGTCATTGTCAGCACCCGGAATGATTTCTTGTTTAACAGTAACAGTATTAGGTGTTTTCTCTTTGTGATCTTCAGAATCACCAGACGAGCTACCATTATTGGAGACAGAATCACAATCAGGACCAGTAGAATCTGACTCATCAAGGCTTTTGAACCGGCCATTATTGTGAAGAGATGAGGAAGCAGTAGCTGAAAGCGACTCAATGGTTTGAAATGTACCCAAAAGCGGATTGTAAGCAGCAGACACAACACCAGTATTAGCAACCATGGATCCAGAGGTTTTACTAGGTGTCTTATGTGAATCATTCAAAGCCTTGTTATCTCTCGATTTAGTCTTGGATGCGCTAGCCATCTTCTCAAAACAAAGTGATCCTATACAGGTTTAATCAAAACGAGATAGTCAATATGCAAGGTCAAAGCTGGAGATTCTTCAATGAAGAATAAAGAAACAGAGATTTCACAGAGACGACTATTAAACTACATCGATGATCATGTCACAAACGTATAGATCCGAATCAGAAATCAAACACGCCATAACAATCCAAATCAAACAACATCTCGGGAAATTAATTTTGAATCGAATATAGTTCAAAACGCAAATCCATGGCGGAACAAAAATCGAAGCAGCGGAATCAAATCAATAAGAAAATAACGAATCGAGAAAACATAAAGGTGCCAAGGAAAGTGAAAAGAAATGCTGATTTGAAGAAGAATCGAAATCCAAGTATAGATCAGTGATGGGAAGGGAGAAATAACCTGATTTATCGGTTTCGTTGACGAAGATGCGAGATCCCCAGAAGAAGAAGCTGAGCTAAGGTGATGAGGATGAGGAACGAGAGGAGGATTGCGATGTTATGAATTATATAAACCAAAATGAAAATATTATTCACTAGGCGTTTCAAATCCCCAAATCGAAATGCCTTTGTAAATTAGGTTTTGGTTTAGATTTTTTTACCAAAACAAACCAAAAATGAGTAACAAAAACCAAACCAAAGTCTTCGTATTAAATTTTTTTTAATAATTTCTGAGCCTTTAATTTTTAATATATTTTTACTTTTTTTTTTCTCCAGTTTGGTCAAAAACTGATTAAATAATATTAGAATAACATGGGATGGAATCAGACAGAAGTATCGCAGTGTAGAATTTGGATCATGTTTGTAAACAAACTAATAAGGTTGAATAAAAAATTCAACAAACAATTTTTAATTGGGTTTTCCTATTATATAAAAATTCAACAAACAATTAATGTCATGTTGAACGTCGTGGTTTAAAGTTTTAGAAGACTTTTTAGATTATCGAGTGTCCAGAAACCTCTATATAAAATAATAATTAATAACCTTTTAAAGTCTCACGCAAAGACTTTTACACTAATTTTTATGCGCCTCGATTATGTACTTACAAAATACTGTAAAACATTTTATTTTAAATGTTATCATTTGCAATATCGAAAATAATGTTAATCAGATATGGTTATACTTTTTTCAGTATGTATTTACAAAACGACACATCTTTACTTTAATCAGGTGATGGTTGAAGAAGATGTTCAAAGGTATGAACACTGATAACAATGGAACAATTATACTCGAGTTAAGACAAGGTCTTGCTAAGCAACGTACAAGGTTGTCAGAATATGAAGTTAATGGAAAGGTCTGAGTCTTTCTCGTACTTGCAAGAGTTTTATCTTTACAACAGAGAAGGAGACACTAATTCTCTGTTACTTGCTCTATGTAACATGGGATTTTACAGGCCGATGCTGATGGTAATGGATCAATAGACTTGTGAGATTATCGTAGCAACAATGCATATTAACAGACGTGACAGAGAAGAATATCTCCAACACTTTTACAAAGACAACAACAAGTAAGTGTTACATAATTGATTCTCAAAGTGTCTTTAAACACCACAACACAGAAATAAGCAATCTGAAGCTTGTTATGAAACTAGAAATTCACCTCAAAGTAATGATGTTGAAGCAAAATCTAAGGTTCATGATGTGACTAACTCTAAGAATGGTTATATATCTCCAGATCATTGGCTGCATCAAAGCAATAGCTTACTTGGGAGTTAAAAGAGGTAGTTCATTGACTAGTTTATATAAAGGACAACAGATCAAACTCATACAGATGAAATTTTTTCCCCAATTCAAAACCCTAAATCACATGATGACGACACAAGGAACATAGTATAATTACTTGTCTTTTGTAGAGACTCCATACTTCTCCTGTAACTTAGCAATATCTTCTTCGTTCTTCTTCTGATCGAACTTCTTGCTCATCTTCGCGTGCTGGTAATACAGTACGATGAGGTATCGATTCGCTACGTTAAAGCCGGAGAGATGATCCACAGCAGTTTTGGCGTCGTAGATATCTTCGTAAACGACGAAGGCTGTTCCTTTTGTCGCCTTATCGCAACCGATTCGAATCTGACGAATCGCGCCGTACTTTCCGAAAATATCATACATCTCCTCGCTCGTTATGTTAAACGGAAGGTTACGAACGTAGAGTACGCGATTCACTTCCGGTGGTAGCCTTGTGTTTCCCTTGCGAAGACTCATTGTCGTCATAGCTTCTCTTCTTCTTCCTTCTATAGCCGGAGATTAGCTATCGTCGCCAAGATAAGTCTTCTACTTTGACAGATTCAGATATTTATACTGATGGAAAAAAAATAGAAAGGGTAAAACCGTCTTTCCACACGCAGACACGTGGATTTATCGACGGTGTTAAGTAGTAAACCAAACCAAACCAAACAAACCAAACCAAATTAACCAACCAAAACCGATATTTTCGTATACAGAGACCAACATATTTTTCATTATTCAGAATCAAGCTTTCAATCAAAGTTTATGTACAAATTTTCATAAAGGATCAAACATACAATACACAGACATATATATGTTGCAGATTATGTTGGTTGAGATTTGGCACGCTTAACAGGAGCTTGAAGAGAAGAAAGATAAGTAGCATCTGATTTTTCAATCCCATCAAAAAGGTAACTAAACGGTGACATCTTTATATACTTACCACTTCCTTTAACAACTTTAAGTTCTTCATTTTCCCATACAATTCTTCCTCCTGCTATTGTCACTTCAACTTTTCCCTGAGTTTTAAGAAATCAATCAAAGTCCCAAAGAAACCACAAACAAAGGTTATTTACTCTCACACTATACATATCAGAAAAGAGGATTTGGAGAAAACTCTATATTATTACCTTTCCTCTTCTGCCTTCGTATACATTTGTGTCGGATCTTGAATGATGAGACTTTGAGCTAATCTCGTGGCTTGAGTTTGGATTCAATATGATAATATCTGCATCTGAGCCAACAAGGATAGCTCCTTTCCGTGGATATATGTTGAAAATTCTAGCACTGATGATTACAATGGAACAACATAAAGCTTATAGTAATGAATTTAAAAGCATAATTCAGTATTAATAAGATCAGAGAAAAAGCATATATATATATATATATATATATATATNAACAAAATCAGTAGCAGAGATTTGGCCAGACCCCTGGATTTATGATACAAGACAAAATGATCAATGAACTGCTGTAAAAGAAAGAAGATTTTGAGTCTAGTCCATTAGTACTTACCACCATTGTGTCCCATATCAGGTGCATTCGTTCTTCAATGCCTAAGTATGAACATAATAAAAGTGTTTACAAATAGATTAGTAGAGATAATGAGCACATAAAGCAAGAAACAAGTCAGGTCAGCTATTACCATTAACACCATTAGGTATTTTGCGAAAATCATCAATCCCTAGAGCTTTTTGTGTTGAATTGAAAGTGCAGTGATCAGTTCCTACAAGCTGCAGAGATAATACCACGAAAACAGAGAAGAAATGTTTAAAAGGGCTCAACAATTCTATCCTATAGGTTTAGTTTCTCTAATTTATGCACAGTGAGGAGAGAAACCTGAAGGATTCCTGTTGAAAGAGCATCTTGTAGGGCTTTTCCATGTCCTAGTGATCTGATAGGTGGACTCATGACATACCTGAAAAATTGGGATAAAAACTTTGAAAATCTGGAAGTCTAAATGGGAAGAATGTTTAGTTTCTTACTTGGACGCAATTGTGAAGTCAGGGTCCCAAAGCCAATGATCATCGAGGACTAATCCAGACACAACAGGTTCTCCAATAACCTTTTGCCCTGAAATACAAAACAAAAAAAGATTTTTATAGTTGAGCTAAATACTTTATATATGATTTGAAAGGTACTTAAGAAATCAAACCATATGTTATTAAATTAGTGGTTGTTAGGGAGATTGATTATAATCAAGATACTTTCTATACAATGAGAAAAGAAGAAAACAATTTAGTCCCAAAGGAATTGTAACCGAAGACCTGATTTTCGAGCTTTAGCAATCTCATCCATTGCATCAACACTCATCACATGAACAACATAGAGAGGCGTGTTGACAAAACGAGCCAACCGAATTGCTCGAGCAGTGGCTTCTCCCTCCAGCTGCAATTTTCAAACAAGGATCTTGATTTCAGCTTGAACAAAGGTTACGGAGGCAAGAGCAGATACAGGAAAAGAGAAAAAAACACCTACCACAGGAGGCCTTGAAAGAGCATGACCCTCTGGACCTGTAATGCCCAGTTCAATCATTCTTTTCTGTCCTTCGAATACTGCATCTCCATTTTCAGCATGAACCATCGCCAAGGCACCAAGGGATTTACATGTTTTAAGGCCTTCCAGGAGGAGATCATCAGTGACCATAAGAGATCCTTTATAAGCTAGGAAGAATTTGAAAGAGTTGATACCTACAAATTCAGAGATACATCATGCACTCAGTTTTATCTTAGCAGAGATATAAACACCAAAACTGTGAGCCATCAATGAAACATTTTACCCTTTTCCTTGACCAATATCTCCATGTCCCTTGAAACACCTTCATCCCACTTTGTGACTGCCACATGAAAACCATAATCCATGCAGGAGTTTCTGGACTTGTTTTCATAGGCTTCAAAACCAGCCACCAGGTTCCCATTAACCGGTATAACAAAATCTATATGCATAGTTGTTCCACCAGCTAATGCTGCTGCCTGACCACTGAAGAAATCATCAATAGTCTCAGTACCCATAAATTCCATAGCAAGGTGTGTGTGGGGGTCAATTCCTCCTATTCACATAAAAAAGAAGATCTGAGAGCGGAAGAACGAAGAAGATACAAAAATATACTTCTAGGATCATATATACTACAATGGAAATAAGAATTTATCAATAGAGTAACCTGGCATGACAAACTTTCCAGTAGCATCAAGTACAGTGACTTCATCACCAACCTGGTACAGAGCAAAAACATAATCTTTACACAGATCAAAACTGGAATTTGGATAACATCACAAAGGGAATGAGTTATACCTTAATGTTTGGTTGCACAGCGACAATGATTCCATCTTCAACATAGACATCAGCAAGTTGTTGATGGTGAGCATTCACAACTGTACCTCCTTTGATCAAAATCCTTGTGGATGATACCCCACAAGAAGCCTCACCATACTCTCTCCCTGCACTACAAAACTGCAAAATAACAGATTTAAATTTGAAATTAGAATACCAATTTCCAAAGTTTTATCTTTTTCTATTTCAATTTCTTCATAGTTAATACAGACACTGTACTTGATTATTTGATTAGGAAAAAAAAAACTTAGTTTTTATTTGTTATTTAGCTTAAGGATTCTGAACTGCTTCAGAATTAGATGATATAAGTGGGTGGAGCTTTCAGTGTTACTTCTAGCTAACTCAAATCGATACGATAAACGATTCATAGAAGAAAAAGATAAAACACACACCTGAGTAGCTGAATCTGAGACTGAAGTTGACGGGAAGAGAAGAAGTAGAGAGAGGATGAAGAAGACATCCAGAGATGTAAGCGCCATCGATGATGAAGCTTGGACAATAGATGTCTTCTTCCACCTTCCTATCATTTTCTATTTACCGATCATTTCAAGTCAACGCAACGTAAAAACAAAATCAATTGATATAAACCGAGTAAACCGGGTTGGGTTTTTAATGATAATTCTAAACATTTCAGCAGAACCGACCGGTTCGCTGGTTCCATATAACCAAAGTCCCCTTTGATCATGGAACAAGGTTAGAGATCGTCGTCAGATCTTCATTTGTCTGCTAGCTCAAAGCTGATGAGCTCTACGTCTTCCAACCAGGTAACCTAACTTTATTTCGATACGAATGCAATCTTTTTCAATGGTTATTATCAATTATCTAGTTCAGGCTGAGTCTTTGCTTAGTCTCGTTTTAGATTAGCAAAAATTGTTCCTTTTTTTGATTAATCTCATACGGGTTTTGAAGCTACTATGAATATATAATCGCAGATGGGTCAGCTCGTAGCTGACAAGCATGTACGTTATATTCTGATGGCAGAAAAGGTAATTATATAAACTCTTTTTTCTTCATTCTCAATGTTTTACTCACTATGATTGTAACTATATGTTCTTCTTTTAAATTACTTTTGAATTGTATCTTTTAACTTGATAGAAGAAAGATAGTTTTGAGTCTGTGGTGATGGATCATCTAAGAATGAATGGTGTATACTGGGGACTGACTACTCTAGACTTACTTGATAAGCTAGGCACTGTTTCTGAAGATGAAGTGGTTTCATGGATCATGACTTGCCAGCATGAATCTGGTGTGTACTTAGTGTATCATATCTTTCTACTGTATGAATTACAGATCATTTCTTTTTACTCACTGTGATTGCTAAGTAAGCTAGCAAAAAGATCTATGGAATCCTTTGAAGTTTTCACATTATTATCCTTAATCCTAAGATATCTCTGCATTTGAAGTTTAAAATAAGTTTTTTTTTTTCTTCTGAGCAGGTGGCTTTTCTGGTAATGTTGGACATGATCCACATATTTTATATACCCTCAGTGCTGTACAAATCTTAGCCCTCTTTGACAAAATTAACATTCTTGATGTTGAGATAGTATCAAATTGTATCCTTTGACACTTAGCTACTTATCGATATCTCCAACTTTTTCTTATTCACCAGTAGTGTCATGGTAGAACTTTCGTATTGTTAATAATGAATGAAGCTAGATGTCGATATTGTTATGTTTTCCTTTATACAAAGCTAGATGTTGCTGGGTTGCAGAATGAAGATGGATCCTTCTCAGGAGATATGTGGGGAGAAATAGATACGAGGTATTCTTCATGTACATGTCTCACAAAAACTTGTATATTTCTTGTTGGTGATTTAGTTATGGTGAATCTTAACTGCAAGCTGTTTATGCAGGTTTTCTTACATAGCTATATGTTGTCTCTCACTATTGAAATCACTTGACAAAATCAATGTGGAGAAGGCGGTTGATTACATTGTGAGCTGCAAGAACTTGGATGGTGGTTTTGGGTGTACACCTGGGGCAGAGTCCCATGCAGGACAGAGTATGATATGTTATTTGAGATTTTTTTTGGTCATGTACCTAGTTGTTACTTTGAATTAGTGTCTATAGGTGAATTTACTGAGTTAACTAGGCCGATCCAATGACTGGATAGTACTGGACAGTTTCATGGTTAGGGTCATATGGTAAAAGATGATTATTCTTTATTTGTTTCTTCTGTTTTTGCAGTTTTCTGTTGTGTGGGTGCTCTTGCTATCACTGGGAATCTTCATCATGTTGATAAGGAGTTACTTGGTTGGTGGTTATGTGAAAGACAAGTAAAGTGTGGGGGCTTAAATGGACGACCTGAGAAACTCCCTGATGTAGGCTTTAAACTCCTCTCCAGTGAGAACTGAGAACCATCTTTGTATACCTTCCCTGATTCTTACACACTTCAGATTGTTTTTATTTACCAGGTTTGTTATTCTTGGTGGGTCCTATCGAGCCTAATCATGATAGACAGAGTTCACTGGATCGATAAAGAAAAGCTAGTCAAGTTCATCTTGGACTGTCAGGTTTGTCTCCAAGAAGTCAATGAAAGGTCATATCTTTGCTTAAAAGCTCTAATCTTTTCTAATTTGAATGTGAATAGGATTTGGACAATGGAGGCATCTCAGACAGACCCGACGATGCTGTTGATATCTTCCACACCTATTTTGGAGTTGCGGGTAACTTTGATACGTCTCTCTCTCTCTTTAAGCTCCTCTCATTGATGTGAAGCCAAAGTGGTCTCATTTAATCAAAATGGTGTAGGGCTTTCACTCCTTGAGTATCCTGGAGTCAAAACAATAGATCCAGCCTATGCTTTGCCTGTTGATGTCATCGACCGGATTATGTTGACCAAATGATTGCTCATGACTCATAAGGCATATGATTGCAATGGGTATAAATAATCTTAATGGTCAAATAGTTTACTTTCTCAATGTTAAACGAGAAGATTGTAATTTGAGATATGGGAAAAATAGCAAAGTGAACCAGGTACTACTTGGAAATGTGGTGATGATGAAGTTTAGTTATTCTTGGTCTCATTCCTTTAGCACTTTGCAAAACTCAACAATTGTCTCAATGTCTCCCTCTCAAGTGTAAAAGCTCTGCAAGTGTTCAATGGAACAGAGTTCTACTCTTGTAACTACTCCTACAACATTCCTTGAGCTAGAGAAAAATCTTGGTAATGCAGGTTAGAGAGTCTGAGTTTTTCAAACTCCAGTTCTTCACAAACATGGAGTCCTTGGATCATTGGATCTTTCCGGACATTGACCTCTTCTGGAGCATCGAAAAGCTCAGAGCGTCTCAAAACAAACTCATGGCAATAATTGGAGAAGTCGACATGTAAGCAGGTAAAGAAAAATGCAGATGATTCTGAATCAAATGATGTTACATTGGAAACATACAAGAAGCTAAGATGGATGTAAAACATGCACAGTAGAATCTATCTTTCAAAGATGGCTATTAGGACATACGTCAAATCAGATGATTAACACTTCCCTTATGAAACAGCATTCATCGGACAAGTTATTATACATTGTGAGTAATGTATTTATAGACAGAAAACAACCCCAAGACCTAAATGTTACAAAGCTGCCACAACCAAATCAAATCATAAAACGAATTCTCCCTTTCTTCTTCAAGGTAATATTATATTCACCATTTTTGGGGCTTTTAACCTGCAAAGCCAATCATAGAGAGAAGCAAATCCTCTTGTTCAAAACACAACTTAGGTATAACTTTATAAGAGTCTTAAGCAATCCTCATTTGTGTGTTAGCTGACACTGTTCTAATAATCTATCTCATTAGACTATGACAGATGTATGTTCTACGAAGGATCTGGAATGAAATGAATCCATGGATGACCAAGAATGCTAATACAGATGCTTACCTAATAAGCTGTCAAAAGTGAGTTGTAAAGGGCTTCTAAATCTCTCCTCGACACCTACTGGACTGCACAATACAAAATTGGAATATCTACAACATTTTTAGCCAGCAACCCTTATTCCACCCATCTCATCAAGCTTTGAGCTTTTATGCTGCAACAAGTTAAATCTAAAGCCAAATCAATACAATTTACTAAAAACATATTACTAGTTCTCAAAGACTGCAAAAAATATGTTGTAAATAAAAAAGCTGAGTTACAGAGAAGGATCACCCTTCCCCAATTACCATTACCTTGTTTTTTTTGTGCCTTTCATTAAGATCTTCATCTCCATCATGTTTCCTTTTCTGAAATATTAGTGAAAAGCTCCATGAAAATTTCTTAAGACCAAAAACCGAATCAATATTGCAGTAAAAATACTATGAGCAGCCTATAGATCTTCTAAATTTTATGCCAAGTCAACTGTCAAGAAAGCAGCCCACAACTCTAGAGAAACAGGTACAGATTCTATTAAACTATTCTTCTATGGCAAGACAGACACCTGCAACAAACCAACATGCTCATACCTTATCATGATGTTTCTTAGAATGATCACCCGAATCATGGTGGCCATTTTTGTCTTTCTTTCTGTCTCGGTCCTTGTCTTTATCCTTGCTTCTATCTTTATGCTTGTGTTTATGCTTCTTATGCTCTCTATCTTTGTCCTTATCTCTGTCCTTGTGTTTCTTATGTTTCCTGTCCTTATCTTTCGACTCACCTTTTGACTTTGGTGGAATCGTAGGCGCTCCCTTCTCTGCCTGAAAGAAGACACAGGATGTTTTCATGTAATTCACCTTATGAGGGACACTATTAAGCCAATTTTTTTAGTTCAATCTTCAATGTAATGTAAAAAAGGTTGCATCACTAAGTTAAAGCTTCAAGCCACCAAGAGATAAATAGTGTGAGAGCAAATTCTTACTGGAGGCAATTCAACAGGAGTCATATCATTTAGTTGGAAAGCCTCCTTAAGCTCATCTATATCAAAAGGTTGGATGCGAGTATTAGTCTCCCTGCTCTGTGATATGTTCTGAATAAGCTGATCTAATTGCATTCCTTCTCCTTTTCTGATCTCTATGTCCCCAACCACAGTATGAAGATAATGGGAATCTGATAAGGATACTGGAAGGGATTTCTTGCAAAAGAATTCATGGTGTTGCGATAGTTTGAATTGAGATATAAGATCCACAGCACCACAGAGCTCTCTTGGACCTGCAGTTATGAGAAAGCAGCAGCATATTGACTTCAAGATGACCCATAAAACATATCACCAACTGAAAGCTCATACTTTGAAGTTTGAAACCAATGTACCTCCAAATTTTGTACGATCAGGTTCCATCTTCGTTATCGCACCCTGAATTGCTTTTGCATGATCATTGCATATGTGTCCTACATAAAGGTAAAGGTCAGAGAAGCAATGAGTGCCACAAGGTAAGGATACAAATACACAATAACATTTTGCAAATTCAGCTTCGATATGGATCAAAGACTACAAAAAACAACAGTAACTATAGCTAAATAAGCTAATTAGTAGCTCATTTTGCACACTGACCAAAAACTGTTGGAGTCTCAACAAAACTAAGTAGTACAAAAATATCTGAATTAGCATAAACTGATATCAAATCTCAATTTTTTTGCTCCTGCAACTCCTGAAACCCTCATAATTCAAGCTCGAGACAACGAAGCTAAACCCTAGAAATGGAGAGCATTGTCGAAAGTTTTGTATAAGTAAAACCATATGCAATTTGGAATGTTTCTTCCATTTATGCTAATCTAAGAAATCAAACAAGAGAAGTAAAACAACATATGAATATGAATTCAGGAAACGATAAAAGAATCGAGAGTTGGAATTTGAAAACAAAAACAAGATAAAGAAGCACAATCCCCAGATTAAACTGGAACAAGAAAGAATCGAAAACAAGCCGCATACACGTTTCAGAAGGTAGATCTCGTTCTATCTACGGGAACCTGAGCTGTATCCACCTCTGAAACGTTGGGGAAAGTGGTTGGTGCTAGGTATACGAATTCCCGCCCAAATTTGATTAGCAGTGAACAGAGAGAAAGGGACAGAGATTGAAGATGGAAGGTTCGAGAGACAGAGAGAGGAGCGAAAATCGACTAATTAGGGTTTGAGAGTTTTTGTTTTCTTAACCAATGGCGAAAATTTCTCGTCTTTCCCCTTCGTGTCCCTTTGTCTTCAATTATTCAACATTCAACCTTTTGTTTTTTAAAAGGCTTCGGCGTGGGCTTTCTGAAGCCCGGCCCATATATTGTAACCGGAGTGAATTTAAGGTATCATATGACAGTATCCATAACGTAAATCGTATTTGAACCAGTAATCAATTTCATTAACCGTGAATTGCTCATAACCAGAAGTTTTCCAGTACCATGAGAGGCTCTGGTCCACAGTGAATTTTGCAATAACTTAGCAAATTTTACTAAATGGTCTTCGTTGTCGGTACAGAAAAAAAATCCAATTGGAGCATATCTTAACCCGCAATAAGTTATTGTCGAGTTAGAGTGGGAAGCAAGCAGTCATAAACCCGTACGAGTCGTTGTGTCACCGTTAGTTTAAACAATGTTTGCTGCTGTGGTCTTCCTAACTCGATCAGATCTTGTTTCACTCTATAAAACACATCCGTCATTTAAAAGGCTATAGATACAACCATTTTAACAATAAAGTTAAAATTGAGATGGGATCAGAGTAAAAAACTTACAAATCCCATTCGCCGGTTGCTTTTGCAGGTTTCTCAACTACCCGATACAAACGTTCAAGGCTGTATATTAGCAAACCAAATACGGTTTCTGCATCCTTATCCTGTAACATCATCAAGAAACGGCCAGGAACTTATCACATGATTTCTTAAAAAACCCATCCATAAAGCAATTGTGATTAAAAATAAAGGGGGAAAGGAAAATAGTGGACATCATACAAATCCTTGTTCAATGTAGCTCTGATACTGCATAATTCTCTTTTCAATTTCTACGACTAGTAGTCTCCTGTGAATACGAGCAATTCGTCCTCTTCCTTGGGCTCTGCTATCCTGATTTATACCAGTGAAATTAAACTGAGTAAAGGTAACAAAAACTACATGACTGGGCACACTGAGTCTTATAAATATGTATAAATTTCAAGTTTGGTTATGCACAATCTCCTAACCTGTTTAAGCCATGTCCGAAGCAATGTGAGCATACCAATGCTGAGAAAAAATGCAGGTAAGGCAGCAAGAATGGCAAAGTTTATTTCATTTGCACGGAGGATTTGGTCCAGTTCAAGCATTGCTCTACACAAGAGGATTATTCAGTTTCATAAAAAATAGGTAAGAGATCTAGTCTAGTAAACTAGTGGTTTACTGAACTTACGTTTCTATATCAAGTTTAAGCTTTTGGACCTGAAAGATAGACAATTCTGATGTGATTAGAATCGAAGAAACCGGAAACTCCAGCTTCATGCTAAGAATTTAAGTTACCTGGATGAGCATACCACGAGCAAGCTCTCCGCTAAAGAGGTTGTGTATAGGATGCACAAGTTCCTTTTCATACCTGCAATTAGAGGGTAAATTAAAATTTCAAAACATACCAAGAACTTTAGATATGCTAGAACTTTCACAGGAAATCATTTTATCATATATGATGACGGTTACAAATGAGACCAATGGCTAACATAGTCATGCTAAAACTTCCATTATAACTTAGGAATTTTTACCCTCAATTATTTCCTTACTTACATTAATGCAGATAAGTTAATGCAATTTCATGTGCCTTAAATTGCCTAAGAAGGAATAATTTTCAGAATTGTACCGCTTCATAACAACTTCAAGCATCTGTTGATCAGATGCATTATCTGGGACCTTTTCCCGTGAATCCTGCTCACAGAAATTCCTAAGCATTCTGCAATTAGGATCACCAAATAAATAAGAGCATTAATAATGCATTGAATAAACACGAAGGACTACATAAATGATTACAGAGATTTTTGGTTGTGGTTATTTGAATCATCTAGTGATCCAAAGAATGAGATCAAATACTCCATATGAATATAACAAGTGAATTGCTAAGGCGTAATGAAAAGGGAGTGCGGTAAATGCACATATACAATAACAAACAATTGAAGCGAGGATAAGGTAATGAATATCAACCTATGAAGTGAGTCTTGTGTCAGCTGGAGTTCTTCAGTTTCCATTACACCCTTGTGCCTTTTCCGGAATGTATCGAACAGCTCATCTCGAATAGAAAGCAGCTGCATCAAGAAGAAATGAATATCAACTTTTATATTGAATTGGATCAAACTGGGAGTCGAAACTCATATTCTTTGATAGAGTTTTATGGGAATAGTCATTTGGAACAGGAAGAAAAGTCACTGTTCTTCCATAAAATTTGAGCAAGGTTAAGAACAGACCGGTCGCTCAACATGATCGTTGAAGAAACTCATTGTTGCTTCCTTTGCATCACGAATCCAATTCTCGATGTCCGAACTTCCCATCAAACGACTATGACGTAGTAGCCATATAGAGAAAACAGAGAGTCCAACTGCACCACATGTATACCGGACCCAGTTCAGGGTCATCCTCCTTGGTTTTCGATGTTTCCCTACCTATTAGAAACAAATGCAAGAAGGAAACTCTCAGAGTTGAATTCAAATGAAAGATCTTTATCTTTACATGATGATTTGCTGGCCAACTATGCATAAACTACAGCCACACCTACCATAACTGATAAATATGAGTTAAGTTTTTCCAAATTCTTGTGCATCAGGTTGATTGCATCTGTTAGTTCACAAACAGTCCACTGGGATCCATCTTCATTGATTTCAGGTAGTCGATCAAATACAAGAGGCACTGGGTAACTTCCATCAACAGAAGAATCACACTGCAAACAGGATGTGAGTCAATAAATACGAAGATAAATCAAAAGCAGAAGACTCGGATCCATCACAGTGATAAATGGGTCAGGCAAATGAAGGTAGTGCCAACCCAAACTACGATCACCAGTAAGAAATCAGTGTGTTTACCTGACGCTCAGCATGCAAATGGCTGAAAGATTCTCCCAAGTTTGAAAACAATCCATTGATAACAGCCACCAATGATGGCAGTGACTTTTCTGGGTTCTTCACAAGATCTTCAACACTTTTATCCAATTCAACATAAAGCTAGAGAGCCCATCCAAAAGTGATGACATTAGTATGGCAAAACATATAAAACAGCTACACATGCACAGAACTTCATAATGGCATTACTTATATTAAAAAAGAAATTAAAAAAATCATGAAAACCTGGGCAAGAAAGGAAGCGAGTGCAGATCTTAACTCCACCAAGACCCGGATCCTATCCGACATGTGAGATGAAGATGACTGACAAAGATGCTGCATTGCAGAATCCTCACTGAAACTTTTGCTAACAAACTTGGTACTCTCTTTCACAAAAGCTACTGGTCCTCTCTCAAAAATCATGAAGTAAGCTCTTCGAGCATTAGAACCCTATGGTCAATAGGATCAAAATGAAAGCCCCAGGAAAATCATTTAGATGAAAGATCTTCACAACACAATCCACTGAACGAAAATATACATCTGATTGAATGTTCAGTTGATTCACCTCAGTTCTAGATTGCCAAAAATCTAAACTCTTCTGGATATCATGCAAATTTGAGAGGACATCAGCCATGATTTCCTTCAAAACACCATAAATCCTAGATGTATCCGCCGAGATACTGCTTGTAATCCCGAAGATAGCAAAAATGTTAGTGTGCTCAAAAGTCAAAAATAGTATGCACATAGTCATTTCTCGCTAGAGTATATAATCAACAAACACGAAACTCAAAAAGCTAAATTCCGAGCAGCGATCATCAAACAGTTAGTAGTAGTGAAGGTTACACTAACGAGAAAAAGTACCAGAAGACATAAATCGAAGAGATAACGAAACTTACATAGACGAACTTGACGGCAGAGGAAGAGGAAAGGAAACATGACGTTTTCTCGTAACAGTCTGACGAAAGAGATTGGAGATTTTCCCAAGTAAAATGGAAGAAATATGAAACAAAGAAGCAAGGCGATTCCAAATATAATTGGAACAAAAAGGAACTAGCTCTCCGACGTTTGACGGCGCCGTCGATTCATTCGCCGGAGGTTGAGAATCCATTAAAGTCAGCTATTAATTTTGGTAAAAGAGATTCGATAATGTGAAACTGAAAAAAAAATCTTCTTAATTGGGCTGTTAATGGGCCAGAAGTAACTACAAATTTTGGGTATTAAAATTTAAAAACATAAAAGCCTTATTAGCCAAGAAGCCTTATTTGTAATGTGTTGTTGATTACATTAAAAGAAAGCTCTGCTACCGTAAAAAACACGAGACCCTTCTTTTTTCTTCTCAGCATTATTAATCTGAGTTGTAGTATTGTTGTGATCTTCTTCGTGTGATGTATTATGAAGATCCATGGGAAGCTTCATCTTTGCTAAAGACTCAGTAAACTGTTGCATACTTCTCATATACATCTCAGCTATTTGTTTCTGCATTGTTGTTTCCTCATTCATCTTCTTATCTTCGTCTTCTTCTTCTCCTTCTTTGCTTCTTCTTCTCAATACCTTTGTCATCTCTGTCTCGTTTGAATCTGCTGTGTTCTTGTCATTGCTTAAGCTTGTTGTTGTTGTTGAAGAAGAAGAAGCTATACAACTTCTATTCCCATAATGCTCTTTCTCCTCCGAGCACACCATTGTTATGTCAGTTTCTGGTTCATGAGTTGAGCCTAGGCAGAGAAAAGAAGCTGTTCCGGATCTGTGATTCAATCCATTGAAGTACTCTTTAACCATTTCTTTGTTCTCGTTAACAACATTAATGTCAGGGAACTCAATCCTCGTGTAATCTACAGCTTCAGAGACTTGAGGATCAAGTAACACAACCTCAGAAGAAATGGAAGTGTTAATCTTAGGTATAGGTGATGATGAAGAAGAAGGGTTAACAATGGAAAGCGTGAGCTTCACGGTACCAGCAGGAGAATGAAAAAGATCAGTTGAAGAAAGACTATACTCTTGTGTAACACTATCTTGACCTATTATATCTGAGATTGGGACAAGAGCAAAACCAAGAAGCTGATCTTCCATATAATGTCTAGCTCTACTCATCATCCAAATCTCACATTTGAGGACAGCAACATCGATCTTAGTCACATCAATCATAAGCTTCTGGTTGAATTCAGGGTTTTTACCAGCTCTGTGAATGATTCTGGTGGAGATTGTATCATCAGGATTATAAGTGAGAGAGAATTTGGCGTAGACGTCTTGGTTATCATAGATACATATGTTGTGTATGTTTCTTGCATTATGAACAAACACTTGGAGAACACCTGATAAGCCTTGATGGTAACAGAACCTAGATGAAGAAGAAGCTTGTTTCAGAGACTCCATGAAGGGAAAACAAAAGAGAGATGATCAAAGAAAGAGCTCTGCTTTATTATATTGGCAATATCATTAAGAGAACCAAGAGTAAGGTGTAGCTAAGTTAACGTTTAGAATGTGTTTTAAGCTGAACAGTAACATTACCTCAAAGGGAAGTTATGAGAAAGAGAGAGAAGTGTTGGTGAAGCTGAAGCAAGAGAAGCTTTCGTTTTGATCAAATGGTTGAGTAATAGATTATATAAGTAATTTCAAGAAGGTTAAAAAAGAACATTATGATGACAAACATGATGATTATGAAGACTTAGATTAAGAAAAGATCTAACCACACATTTATCACAGAAGAATCTGATCAAACAAACTCGAACATGTTCAATCACTAACGACAATGAACATAGTCAACTACTTATCATTCCATTGTCTTAATGGGGTAGGTAAGAGATGATAATTTTTTTTTGCTTTTTGTGATCAATTATAAATTTATAAATAAAAGAAATATTTTGTTAGTGGCTTTGATTTTGCTTAGCATTGCAGCATCCACCACTAAAAAATTGGCCAAAGTCAATTCCAGACCCCACCGAAGCCCCTCATCATCATCATTACTATAAGGTCTATAACCAATAAGTTCCTCATTCTATATGAGCAATGAACAAGAAAGTTGCAGATTAAACAAATCAAATCTAGTAAAGGAACTTCAAAGACAAAGGTTCAACAAGTTTTGCCCTTCTACCATTTATTAGATTCTACTGCTGTACAGAGTCAGTGCATTTTGTGTTGGTGGTTGATTTAGTAATTACAGAGATACCTCACCAGTCACTTCCTTCCTAACCTGACCAAATGAGCTTCGTGCTTTGCAGCAGCTACTGCTTCTGCAGCTTTGTTTGCTGCCTCACGCTTCATTGCCCTCTTAGCACGCCTCCCTGTTATGGCACTACTAGTCTTATCCTTTGGCTCAGTAGAGGAGGAAGAGCTGGATATAGATGCAGAAGCTTGGCCACCTCGGTTCTTATGTTGAGCCGGCTTTGCTTCTTGACGGCCTGATCTGACAAAACCATTGTCACCCCACCTCCTATTCCCTAAACAAAGATTTGAGCCGTGCAAATAAAACTCGTCAAGGTCATCGTCGTCTTCATCTTCATACTCAGGTGGAATGCCAAAATCATAGTCGAAACTGTCAATGTCTGAAACCCGCTCCACTACTTCAAGTGGCTGAAACCATGATGCTCTTAGGAGGAGGCAGACACTCTCCTCGAACATGAAATCTTCAATACTGTTGTTAAATATAACAGAACAAAAAAACTAGTTAAAAATGAAGGAGCATAAGTATAGATAATGATGTAAAAGGACAGTATAGTAGAGCAAGTAAATGGAGTTAACAATGAAGTCAGATGTAAATAGAGAAGGAAAATTTTGACCTTCCATCGAGAGTGCGGTGCACATTGAGGAAATCGAATGGATTATTACATTGTGGACAGGTATGCTTCTCTTTGTAACTTGCCCAGCGGAGTATACAGGTCACACTAATGAAATAGATCATCAATAGATAGAAATTAATGATTAATCAAACAAAAATTAAAAAGAGAATGCGAATCTTATTCTAATTCATTTCTAATCAAACCTACTTTTCCAGTGCATAGAATCAGACAAAGAAACAAAACACGTTGTAACAGCCAAGATTCATCGTTAAACAAAACTGAGCTCAGGGCTAAAACTGATAATACAAAACCAATGGCTTAAACCACAACAAAACAGAACTAATTCAGTATTGTAAACACACATTGATTAGGATATTACGAAGAAGCAAAGCAGTATCATCTTCATCACACACACAAGAATAAGACATACCAGTAAGCATGTTCACAGCCTTTAACCATAGCTGTTTCTTGAAGAGGTATTGTATCCAAACATATAGCACAGCAACCACCATGGTTCCCAAAACTCAGCTCATTTTCTTCACTCTTCTTTTCAATCTAAATATACAACACAAAAACAACATCAAGAACACAAATTCAATCACAAAGGACACTTTCCAGGTAAAATCCGACAAAGATCACAAATATAAACTACATTATGTCATGTACAAAATTAAATAGAGAGAGGACAAGACAATTCACGAAAAACCTAATGTAATAAAATCAATAAAGCAATATAAAAAATTAAGAAGAATCGAGAATACAAAAGCTAAATATGAACCACACAAAGCAATCTAGAAACTTCATATTCCATATTGATTAGGATAAAACGAGAACAAAACCTGATGATATAAAAGGTCAAATTGCTTCTCATCAACAATTTGGATCGAGGAACTCATACCAGCAGCGGCGAAAGAGACAAACAAAATTCGGATCTGAAAATGAAAAAATTATGTAACGAGAAACGAAAAAAATAAAGTTGTTCCTCAGAAATCAATTCGACCAGTAAACGAAAACTCTAAATTAGAAATTTAGAAATCAACGAACAACTGTTAGAGTTCAGAGATGAGAATGAGTCGGGATCGGGATCCTCCGAAGGAAACGCCCGAGGAGATGTAGAAGAAGATAACAGAAGACCCTAATTTATCAATATGACTTCTCTACACCGACCTAATTAAATTTATATCCCTAAGAATTTTTATAAAGCTATTTTATAAAAAACATTATAAAGTTATTTTATAAAAAAAAATTATAATTTCTAAAACTATGGTTTTTATTTATTGCACATCCTTACATATTTATTTTAGTTAGTTTAGTTAAGTTTCATATTACAATTCTTTTGTTAAGTTAATTAGTTAATACGCAATTAAGATTCGATATTGTGATCAGTAGCACCATGAGAATTACACAATCGAAAGATGTTATTAGCTTTCGATATAATTCTTTTTTATCAACTGTATTTCATAAAATATTATATATTTTGTGAAATATATATCACTTTATAAATCAAGAATTTTTAATATGATTGTATTTATGATAGCATATTATTGTTGTTTTTTATATATTTTGTTTTACATTTTTGTAATGCAAAACGATGCAATATAAAATAAACGATAAAAATAGAAAATGCATACTACACCATAATTATAAGTTTACACTTCTGAAAACATATAATATAAAATATTTTAAATACATCACGTACTTGCGTAGAATTAAGTAATATTGGTAGTTTTATTGTTAATAAAAAATTTTATAATCATCAATAAAAAGTTAAATTAAAATTATAAAATGAATTAATATTGTTAAAATTTATTAACATAAATAAACAATTACTTTAATCAACGAAAATTTAAGTTTTAAATAAGGAAATATTATTACTTTTATTAAATTGATAATTTAGTATTTATATTTTAAAATAAAATAAAATATCTAATAATAATTTTATTAGTTTTAAAATTAAACAAATATAATAAATTAATTTATAAAATAAATCAGTAACACAGATAAAAGTCTAATAATTTTTAATGATTCATGACAAAAATGTTTTATTGATAAGATTTTATGCGAAAATAAAATTTGAAACAAAAATATAAAATATAAAATATATTATAAATTAAAATTAAAATTTTGTGGTTATATATACATTAAAAATTACCATAAATAATTTTAATTTTAAATATAACATTTTTGTTTAATTCCTAAACATACTATAACGAAGAGCCAATCTACATCGGAGACTGACAATTATTGGCCGGTCGTAGAGGGGCGAGCAGAAACCTCCGATTGAAATTAGTATTGTCCAGAAACCTCCGATGGGAGCAGAAACAATCGCAGTGTCAGATAAAGTTGATGACTTGCTCGAGGTCTGTCTCCTTCTATCCACTTCTGTGGTTTACTTATATATCAGTTTTGACTCTTGATTTGAGTTGGGTCAGTTAAAATTCCAATTTTTCCTTGTGTTTTTGAATAAGAGGCTGCTAGATACAATGATATTGATGATCTAAGAAGCTTAGCTTCTCATGGTGTATCTCTTGACTCTCGTGATTCACATGGTCGAACAGGTTCTCTTACATTATTCTCTCTTTCTTCTAAAGTTTCAATTTTTGGAATGTATGGTTTAACTCTATTGGAACATTGCTGTCTTCTCAGCTCTGCATATGGCTGCAGCAAATGGATTTATGTCTATAGTAGAGTTTCTTATCAGTGAAGGAGTGGTAACAGAAACAACTCTACCTCTTCGCTTATGTTAATATCTTAATGATGACTCATTGATGAAACCAATAGATCATACCATTGATGTGATGATTTGTTTTTGTTGATAAGGATATTAATGCTCTTAATGATGAGAACAATGCTCCTTTACATTGGGCATGCTTGAATGGCCATGTAGAGGTAATAACTCATAACTATACACTCATATTTGTGCTTTAAAATGTTTTTGTTTCTCTGGTTTTATTAACTTGAATGATTTTTATAGGTAGTGAAGAGATTGATTTTGTCAAGAGCGAGTTTAAGTCTTTTGAATCGGTTTGTCTTTTGAATCTTTCTTCTTGATTTATTAGGAGTTTAGTAAGCTGAACCATTAGAAGCTTGGAAACTTGTAGGTATGAACGGACTCCTATGGATGAAGCCATAGGTGCAGAGAAGATAGAGATCATAGATGCTATCAATACAACTGTTGCACAAATGGAACTTGAAAATGTCACTGTGACCTGACTTATCAAACATCTTCATCATCATCCTCCTCTATTGTTCTCTCTCTCTCTCTCTCTGTGTATTGTGGAGGGTTGGTTTGGTATCTAGACTAGTAGTTGTTAGAACATGAACTATATAACTTCAACATCTTTGGTTGCAATACGCACAAACACAAACTTGTTCAGTTGAGATTTTGAGCTGGACCAGTTTGAGTTTGGTTATATACTTTTATTTAGATTTGATTTCAGTTTTGAATTAACAAATTTGCAATCAAGTAATGGAGGATGGTGATAAGCCAACCACGGAGATGTGATGGCTAATGCATAGATTCTAAGACCATAACCATATCAGTCTTAATTATGAAAACACAAATGATATAGTCTTAAATGATATTGTAATGTATAATTATTACCAAAGTGAACCAAGTTAGACATTGTCCACGCCTGACCAAGCTACTGTTAAGCCAAACGAGAGGCCAGGACTGCTAAGAGAGTAGATCCTAAGGAATGAAAGAAAACATTTTTTAAGGCTTGAACCATCCTTCTCTTATACAACTTCACAAACAAACCTTTAGATGAATGCTATAGATAAACAAGTTTTTTGAGATTCAGATAAATACATATAAAGTGATAATCTTCAGGTGTCACGTTCCTTAAGTGCAGTGCACCATTCGTTAAATACTTGAGTGGTAATTAATAAATAAAGTAAAAGTTAATAATTACTAATCTTGGTTTAGTACCAAGGGGAATGAATCTCTCTTTATAGCTACTAATCCATGCATCTTCTAACATTGTTTTTGCACATGCCCTTCACTTTCACAATTATATATATATTTAGTTTTTCGTACGTACAAACTTAAATAAACTTATAACTTTAAATTAAATAAAAAATTTAAAAACTTAAGTATATAAACGTTTTCACAGTTTGTAAACCTTTCGACAATTCTAATGCAGACTGACACAGTATGTCTTCTTTATGTTAGATGTGATATATAATTTTATTAAATTACTTTATCGTCAAGAAATTTCCCCACTTAGTTTTCTTGTCTTATTGTTTTTAGTAACATTTTCAAAAAGAATCAACAATATCATCTTCAAAATCAATCAAGATCTGCTTAGCTATAAAAAGAAAATTTTCAATAGCTCTTGATGGCTCAATCCAACATAATTATTATGAACGTTCACAATTTGATGTCCTATGTAATTATTACACTGTGCTATGAGTAATGATTATATTGGATGGCAAATACCTTCTAAAAATCTTATTATAATGAGAATAATATAACTATATGTTCAATTCTAATAATATTTAGCTTCCACTGGTTGACAAATATGCTCAACAATATTATACAAATGTAACCAAAAACATTTTTTTTTTAAATCTACATTAGATATCATTTTCTTGCAAGGGGGGACGAATATTATGTTCGAAAAGTTCAAAAAGCCTAAAACCCTATAAAGCCTACGAATTATAATAATATTATTATTTTTGTTGGAGTGTTTGAAAGAATATATTGAACTTCAAGTTTTATTCCTACAAATATTATGTTACTACATAAAGTGTTTTATTTTTCAAAATTCACATTCATGTTTTGGAAGAAGAAAAAATTGAATAAAGTTATCAAAATATAATATATAACTTCATATAATATTCACATATTTTAGAAGTCTTTCATGTTATAATTATATTTATGTATTAATTATGGTTCGAACCCTATGTTTTAGTCTCATAGGGATCGAACACGTATATAGTAATACAGTACACACCAACGTGCCTAGGTTGAAGCCACAAGATTGATTGTAAAGTCTTGCAGCGTAATTTAATCCAAGTCAGTGAGAATAGTAACACTAAAAAGTGCATAACTAGGCTCAGTGACTCAGTTTAGAGCAAACACAGCTTTTTAAACCCTAAAAATGGATGGAGATAATTCATGAATTTGATGTTATATGGAGGATATAGCATATAGTCTAGGGCAGAAATGGTTTAGGACTTATTCAATAATATATGGCAAATTTTAATAATTTTAAAAAAAATATTAGAAGAGTTTCTTAAATTATCACATCATAAGTTAAGATTTTTGGAAAAATCTCAATATGAATAAGAGTTTAATTCAGTCGTTCAATAATAGTGAAGTTAAACATAATTATAAAATGCATTAAATTTGTTTTATTCATGATTAAACCTTTTTAAAATAACTCATCATTTTTAAAAATCCTAGATAAAAATTTTAAAACTATTAAAACACATAATTCACTATTAAATAACACTAACTAATACTGTTAGTATATAACTATATATTTTTTATAAAATAGAGAAATAATAAATGAAATATGTAAATTAAGATAATTAATGGAAGAAAAAAATACCAAATGTGCGAAATGGTATGTATTTAATTTTCCAAAAGCAAAAAATTTTCAAAACCAACATTAGAAGTAGTTTCATCAACTTACCAATTCATACAATAAAGCTAATGAACTTCATTTGTATCCAACCCCATTGGAAAATAGAAAACATCAAAGATAACATATTTTTCTTTCAAATCCTTCAACTAATATTGTATGGATTTGGTTTAAGGTTTAACCATAAAACCCACCTCCTGAACCGCCACCACCAGAACCATAGACATTAGGCTGGTCAAGAACAGGCTGAGAGGCAGACGCTCCACCATGGTTATTGGCTCCACCACCTAAATGCAAATCTGACATATTAGGAAAACCTTCTTTGGGTTCAAGCCCTTGGTCGTATAAGAACCCTTTGAAGACATGGCCACCTATTTTCACCACTGCTTGATAGGCATACTCGTCATCCCCGTCCTCCACTGCCGTCACTCTCACACATTTGAAAACCGCCGCGGCTCTAACCTGGCTCGGCCAAGCTTCCTTTGACCCTTCACCATCTTGCATACATAAACATAAATATGGATCATTAGTTATCAAAATACATAATTGTTTGATCATTACTATAAAACAAATGAGAATGGATACACCAATCCAAACTTATGTTTTATTTTGGTTAATGTATCATTCAAAACATGAACTCAATCGTCAAGGAACACTATTAGTATTGCATGCATATACATAGTTATATATACATGAAATTATGTAGATGTTATATAAGAATAAAATGTTATTATACCTTGGCGACTAGAGCTAGTATCGAAACTTTGAGGAGGTGTGTTAGAAGTTGAAGTATGAGAAGTGGCTTGTTGTTGTTGTTGTTGAGACCCCAAGATCCTTGCCTTCTTCGTCCCGGAGGAAGCCGAAGGAGACGAGCCAGCTGTTGGATTAGTATTGGGCATGACTTGCCTCTCTCTCCTCCGAGCAGCAGAGACCCACGTGCTTTTCACGTGAGTAGAGCATTCAAAGCCACGGCTCTTACAGCACGTTCTACACCGTCTCTGCTTACACTCTTTCTTCGCTTGGTTTCCACAGTCTTGACACGTGGCAGTTCCCGATGCGCCTGAGCCAGAACCCGAGTTATTTGAGCTTGTTCCTACCGTTGGCTGGTTAGTACTCCTAAAGTGAAGATACTGTGTTTGGTTATTGTCGTTGTGATTCTGCCATCTCCGGAAGTTAATATCGGTGTCCTCCACGTTTTGCTGGGATGGNTTAAAACCAAGAGATAGATCCTCGGTTGCGCGAGAAGATGTCGTCGTTGCCGCCCAGTCGGTGAAAGCACCGGAATCTGACGTTGGTAGATTATGCCTCCTCGTTGTAGCCACAGCTGATTAAATCAAAACCCTAAAAAAAATTACAGAAAAATAAAATAATATATCTATGCTAATAAGTAAACACAACAACACATAAAGCTTAACAAATCTCAGATGAAGAAGACACTACAAACTTTTTGCTATAAGACCAAATCAACTCCGACTAGATTCTTTGAAATCTAATGTCACTATCCCTCTCTCTCTCTCTCTGCTAACTGAGGATATAAAGAAGACTGTGACTGTTCTTTAGCTTCCTCTCTCTCAAAAAATCCAGACCTGACCTGTGTTTAAAGTTCTTGTTTCTATATACTCATCTTTAGGTTTCTTGCGGATCTTCTTCTTACAATCCCTTAAAAACAATAGTTGTGTTCCTGTCTCTCTCTAATAATCATCATGGGCAACTGCAGAAAGATAGAAGAAGGAGAATTTTTTTTTTTTTTTAATTTTTATTTCGGGACTAGTTTTTAATATAATCACTCTATAAGAAATGGCACATGATGCCTTCTTCTCCTTTGCTTTTGGATTTTAGCTTAAGTTTAATTTTAAAATATTTTAATATGTTTTTTTATTATTCTTTTTATCAGATGAAGAAGTTCACCACTAACGTTCGTGCGCGTGGCTCCACTTGCGTGTAACATATCCCGGCTTCTCTGCCCTACATAACCGGCTACTCCGGTTCACTCTTTTAGGTCCACGGTTCGCTATCCCACACAATTCTAAAATTTTCCTAACTAGGATTTTGTTTTATAATTATGTGTATATATTCATATAATATATAGTATGCAATATTGTCACTTTTGTCATCGTATTTAACCACACACGTTTTCCTCTGCAATGAGAAGGAAAAAAATCAGAGACCACATATACGATGATATCTCGGTTTTGTATATATCCTTGTTGTGTCGCATAGTATGGAAAAAAACTATTTCATATGGTCCACGAAAATGTGAAGAGCTTTGCAGACCAAACAAAACACATGAAGTATGAATGATAGTAGTATCTCAAAACCAACGAAAAGTCCAAAACTTAAACTCTCTTGTGCAATTAATACAATACAATAAATGTTGAGTGGATTGTCAACATCTACGAAGAAGTAAACTTACTTGTCTCGATTATATTCTATCTAAATCATCATAATATATCACACTGATAAGTTTTACCAAAATTTTCAGAGTAAGTCATTACTCGTTAGGTATTGTTCTTAATTACTTTTTATATGTATATTTTTACGTAGTTTATTGCAATTAAAAGATAAAGCCGTTTAATCTTTTTTTTTAAATATTTATATAAACTTTAATGGAGAATAATTAGTTTGAGTAGTGCACGTGAAAAACCCTTTCGATAAAATGTTCGTCGG
>KE157898.1:142950-153035 GCA_000411055.1 Leavenworthia alabamica
TAAAATTTCTTTTGAGATAAATCAAATTTATTTGTATTGTGCTAACGTAAAATCGAGAGTTCTTTTTTTTTTGTTTTGGTAAAATATACATACTTTGTTCTATAAGTATTCTGCTTTGCTCATATGTTTTTTTTGGTCAAACAATGCTCTTATATTTTACTTTATATTTTTCTTATATACCATAGTCTATTGATTGGTATTACTGTTTTAGTTGAATATTTTCCATTATGGATCTTATTTGTTTGCGCTCACCGAAGTAAACTCTTGAATATGAAATTTGGTTATGTAATAACACTTGAAAAAATAGTGATTTCAAGGAAGCCAAGTAATGAAAAGTAGTAATGGGTATTGGGAATCATTGGTTCGGTTCGGTTCGGTTAGTAGTAGTTGATAGTAGGTTTTCTAAAAATTTATAAAACTCACCGTTTAAGACCGAATAAGCACATCGATTCGGTTCGGTTCGTTATAATATTTTTTAAAAAATTATAAAACTAACTTTTTAAGACCAAATAAATACATCGGTTCAGTTTGATTTTTAAAAGTGTTACTTGATTTAGTTTGAGTATTAAAATATTTTTGATCGGTTTATTTTTGTATATTAAAACATCCGCGATCGGTTATTATTTTTCAGTTTTAGTTCGGTTTTAAAATAAAAACAACAATTTATTTTAATTTTATTTATTTATTTGAGTTAATTTGGTTTGATTCGATTTAAAAAAAACATAGAAATAATTAAATTAAAATAAAGAAAATAGAAAAATAAAAAAAAACATTTTTTTAAAAGTATCGATTTATTCGGTCGTCGGTTCGATTTGATTTAAAATTTGGTTTTTTTAAAATTCACCATTTAAAACAAAATAAACGGATCAGTTTAATTGAATTTTTCATTTTTTAAATTTAAACCGGTTCGATATATGTAGTTGATTTTTATGTTCATGGCTCATAAAAAATGTGACATTCTAAAAATAATAAAAATAGAAAAAATAAAAAGGATGTAGCAGTAGATTTATGACAAAAGGTAAAAGAAAAGGAGCAGAGGCACGGGGCTCAAGAGAAGAAAATGTTTGCAAAAACCAAAAGGTAAAACCAATAATGTAGGTATTGTTGAGTCTTGTTGATTGAGAGAGACAAAGACTCATGCTTCTTTGCCTTATCGGCGGAGCTGCCGTGTTGTCTCACTTCCCTCCGACATGCGTTGCCCCTACGCGCCTTTTTTAATTATATTTAAATCATCGGACCTTGACCTAAACTAGCCGGTTTCGATTCATCGGTTTACGATACAATTGATGACTTAACGGTTTGGTTTTTGTTTTTGGTTTCGCTAACACACAAAAATCTATGGTTGTTACTTGTTAGTTCAAGTGATCTATTTTAAATTTAAATAGTACATTTAAGGGTTTAAAAAAACAGCGAATGTTAACTAATTAAGTATAAAATACTCAAGTGTTATATTGGGTATGATTGAAAGGTATTATAAGATGGAAATAAAAAAAGAGAATATTTATTCAACATATGTAATAATAATAAAAAAGAAATATCTTACTCAGAGTTACCTTATACTTTTCATCACTTTTTATTTTATTTTACATTCCTTACTAATAACATATCTTAGAGGTGGGCATAAAAACCGAACCGATTCGAATTTAAAAATGAAAACCGAAGCAAAACGATCTGCCTATTTGGTATTAAACAGTGAATTTTTCAAATTTTTTAAAAACCGAATTCTGAACCGAACCGAACCGACAACCGAATAAACCGATATTTATTTATTTATTTTTACTTTTAATATTTTTTTACTTTTTCTGTTTTTATTTTATTTTAATTTAATATTTTTATATGTTTTATTTATTTTTAAATTGAATCAAACAGAACTAACTCAAATAAATCAAAAAATTAAAATAAATTATTATTTTTATTTTAAAACCGAACTAAAACTGAAATATAATAATGTCCAAAACTAAATCGATCGCAAATGTTTTAATACTCAAACTAAATCAAGTAATATTTTTAAAAATCAAACCTAACCGATGTGTTTATTCGGTATTAGAAGGTGAGTTTTATAAATTTTTTTTAAATCGAAAAACAAACCGAATCGAACCGATATATTTATTCGATTTTAAACGATAGGTTTTATAAAATTTTAAGAAATCGACTATCGACTACTACGAAACAAACCCACGATTCCAAACGTACAAAACTAACGTATTCATCAGTTGCATACCATTTTTTTTTGGTATATGCCAAAAACAACAAAAAGTTGGGTACTACAGATAACACACAATACCGCCAATTTTTTCCTCCTCTAGCATTGTGTGACATGTTGATGGCACTTGCATCCAAAATACGTATAAAGAGAGAAGTGACCGTATTATGCGCACAAGCATTCGTACCACATCCTTATCCAATATCCATCGCATCGTATTCAGTTTTTTTTTTAACTTTAAATTTCAATGTAATTATTTCTTGAAGCGACACAGTTTAGAGCTTACGATAGAGTTATCAGTTATGTAATTAAACTAAACAAGGAATAGAAACACAGAACAGCACACTTGAGGTTACATTAATTAAGAACAAAGACGTATGAGTCAAAGAAAGGATGTTGATAAGACTGAGAGTTAGGGCTGGAAGTACCAAAACCAAACAGCCAGAGATTATTCTCTTGATTGAGATCTGATTGAGTTGCTTGAAGCTGAGGACGGTCCAATCTTGCCAACGTGATGAGAAGATGCACTTTCTTCACTAGAATTGAATGTGGTCCAACAAGGAGGTGCACAATGTAACATCCAAATTCCATATAACTAATATAAAATATATACTAGAATATCATCCGCAAATTTCGCCTAGCGAAAAAATATATTCAAAAATTTATATTTTAATTAATTAATATAAGTATATTATTTAATATATATTAAGAGATGTTAGTTTATTTTATATTTTTTGTTTTTTTATGTATTGATAATTTACAATGTGATTAAATTATACTAAACGTAATATTTGTTTATTTCGATAATATAGAATTGAATAATATGAGTTTTATTGAAACGAATCCGAATAATATAAAGTTGTAAGTCCGATTAACGTATATACCAAATAGATAAAAACAAAATTAATTAGATTCATTTCGGATGTTTTATATTTGGATAATTCAAATATGATAGTTATTATCAGTCTAAAATATTTGAATATTCGGTTCATATTCGGTCTACGTTGAGATCATACTATATATAATGTATATGAAATATTAAAAAAATATAAATTTGGTTAAATAAAATATGATTAAATTTTTACAAATATAATTAAAAACATAATAATAACAATAATTAGATATATAATCGATACTAATTCGATACTAATAATAGTTCAATTATTTTGATAAATTAGATGGTAGTACGCATGTATGATTGTATCTATATATTTTATAAAAATAAATAATGTTTATATATTTTTATAAATAAATAATGTTTATATATTTTTTATATTTTCTAATAATAATATTTATTCNAATTTATTTTTTAAAATATTTAAATAATATTATTTATTAATATCTAATATAATATATAATATAGATAGATCGGAAAATAATATATACTATACAAATTTTCCATCATAATCAATTTTATATTAGTAATGTTTAAATAATAAATAGTAGATGATTCAATTAATTTATTATCAATTCTTTTTGAATTGTAAATCCATAATTTAACATAATATCAACGTTCGATAAACATATTTTCTAATCCGTTCTAGAATCAGTCGGACTTAAATTCGCTAACATTTAACACGGCCATATATTTTCCCATATTATTTGATAAACTCCCTAACACACAATCCTCTACTTAGCCCACTATATGCATACTAAATTTTAAAGACCATAATTCTCCAAATTGGTTATGTAGTAGTCATATTAGATTTGGTCATTGGAAAATAAAATATTTTCTTCTCACATCCCAAAAAAATTATAGAACAAAAGTGTCAAATTTTATTGAAGTAAATATTCAAGCATGTAAAGAGTATATATATATATTTTTTGTTACGTTTCTGATTCACGAAAAGCACATGTCTCAAAGGTCTTATTAAGGCGAGCCAACACGGCCTTGAGTTGGAGCAGCCGATCTAATCCATTAACCATAAAGACAACAAAATCAAATTAAATATTTTTGCTTTTTGGTATTTTATTCAGTTGAAATCTTAAATAGTTTAAGTAAAATGAATAATTGATAGTATCATGTTTAAGATGTAAATTACCCTTTCTAAATAGAGTTCAACTACTAACTTGAAAACTAATTTTCTAAATCTCAAGACCACTATAAACCACCATCAACTTAGTAATCAAGATTAGTTGTTTTCTTTAATTTATCTTCTGGTTTTGAAGACCATCAAACAAAACCAGTGACGTAGTTGAATTGTCAAGGATGAACCATATATATATATATATATATCATATATACATACTTAAGCACATTAACAATTTCATATACATTACTTTGTAAAAAATACCTAAAAAACATACACTTGGTCAAATTATTCACGCATGACTAAACCAAACATTTAACCAACTATATTTTAAAAACAATAAACACAACTAATTAAGATGTAAGAATAGTTTTCATAGCTTAGTTGACTTCTTCTTGCCTCCGATTAAGTCCCAAGAACCTTAATGGAGAAACCCTAATTTTATGCTCGGTTATAGTCTGCAATCTTGGTGACCATATATGTTCTTTCGTTCCAACAAGCTGGTCATATTGTTTCTGTAACTCTGGAGAATTACAAATCCCATTGCTTTCACTACAACTTATTGCTTCTTCTTTAATGTTGTTCTTGTTGTTACACATAAGACTAATGATAAACTCTGGAGAAACTTTTATTAGAATCTTCCCATTTGGTCCTTGAGAATACTCAAACGGTGGTGGACTCGACGGCGCCGTGAAGTTCAATGACCGAACATTTTCAAGATTAGAGTTGAAGATAGAGAGACATGAAGTGGTTAAGATTCTATAAGCGAAACGTTCGATTGGTAAAACGAAATAAGTTTGACCTGGGATGAGATAGTCGTCCATGGATAGAGCTTGAATCTGACGGCCGATAAAGAAAGAATCTGCATGGCAAACAATTTGATCAGGAAACTCAAACATGATCTCTCCAGCAACATGTTTCTTGAAGTCACATAAGGTTCTGGTTGATACGTTCTCGAAGAACACGAGTTTGATAGTTGCATGGCGTCTACGTGTTATTGGAAAACAAGAACTAATTATAGATTTGACCATTTTGTTTCAGATAGATTCTGGATTGTCGTATTAAGATGAACGATATGGTTTTATAGATGGTGTTGTCTTAATGGTCTTTGTGTTTTGTTTGTAGTGTGAATAAGGCAACAACTTGAAGTAGAGTTGATATGGTCATTTCTCTCGGCTTTTTGCATATATTTTAATCAAAAATAGTGACGTGGTTAGATACATGATCAAATAAATTTTATTTCGATATTTTCTAATTCATTACAACACGTTGAACATGTGATTTGTTTCATGACAACTGTACATAAGGATAAATTAGATAATATTTGGTCCTAAAACATACTCCCTTGTCACTTATATATAGTTTATCCCATTTTACTCGTTTTTTGTTTGATTATTTAATAAGGCCAAACATAATGTATGATATTATCTATAACCACATTAGACCTTTGAATTTAGATGATTCATACATGGTCTCTTTCTTTGTATTTTACCTTTGAAAGCAACACCTTGAAAAAGGGTACTTTGAATAAAGTGTCATAAGGGTTTTGAAATTTCTGTCAAATTTCTATGTGTATATTTTTGTCTTTTTTTTTAATTCAGACCTGAGCCGCAATTTGATTAGGGAGGGAGTAAGGTGAGAAATTACTACTCTTTGTGTTTCTAATTTTTAATTTTAAATTTGTTTCATACATATTAAGAATTATTATTTTATCATTTTAACTTTTATTTTTCTATTTTTATTGGTCAGTTTTTTTCCTCAAAAAAACATACTCATTATCTAATTTTCAAACTAAAACTATATAAAAAAATATATAAAATCAATTTTACGAAGAACAGAAAGAGTATTAGCTACAGTATTTACTGATTACATTATAAGAAAAAAAACTCAATTGATGGTTGACAGTAAAATAGGCCTCGAGAATGGGCCCAAAATTGTTTACCCAAAGCCCAAACGGATCCAATTGTATCACATGTCCCGTGACAGATTATAGCTCTAATCCATATGAACTGTCAACAATCGTTAAACATATTTTATTATCCAAATAAGAGTTACAAAGGGAATGAACATGTGACGAATAATCGTTAAATATTTTATTATCCAAATAAATATTGTTCCTTTTTTTTTTTTTTGATAATAGGTGAATTTATATTACCAAAAGAAACTTAGTAGTTGATTACAGGAGTTTAGGGGCAAAAAGTTACATTGACTAAAAAAAATTAAAACGTCAATTGGAACTATTCAGCAACAAGTAGCGTAGCTTGGTCATTAGGATCGAGCAAACCATTGTGACAGTAGTCGGGAGCAGCCTTTTTGTTGTCTCCTAGCAAGTAAGGTNAGGATCGAGCAAACCATTGTGACAGTAGTCGGGAGCAGCCTTTTTGTTGTCTCCTAGCAAGTAAGGTGTCCTTGATATTTCTATCTATTTGAGCAAACAGAGTCGAGACAGGGACAGCGAGAGAAGAGTGCAATTTGTTGTTACGTTCCCGCCATATGAAATAGATTGTTGCTTGAGTTGCAATACACTTTAGTATGTTTGAAAACCGATATGATCTTGAACGCAACCAAGTGATAAGAGTTTCCCAGTCCTGACTCAAGTGATAAGAGTTCCCCAGTTTGAAAACCGATATGTTCCTTTTTTTTCATTGTAGTTTGGGGTCTTCATCATCCTTGAGCTTGAATTCTACAGCTTCAAAACACCATGAAGGTAAGGAAGAATGGTAATGAATGGGGGAGTCTGGTGGTGAGCACCATTGAGTTGAGCATTCAACCAAATCAGATAACTCCTCCATTGGTATCTCTTCGAGTTCATCCCAAGTGTTATTGCTTTTGTATTCAGGAATCTCTTCCTTCACATTAGTATCTGAAAAAACAAAAAGTAGGCTTCAGACTTATGAGAATAAGCTAATAAGCAAAGGAAGAAGATAAGAATGTGTTGTTAAGTTTCATCAGAGTAATAATAAGAACCATGTTCATGAAGGATGATGTGTTGAGAGAAGTAACAGTCCCATTGGTATTGTTGTTGTTGTTCAATACATTTGCTATGATCATGTAAGAAACCTTCTTTTGCTATATCAAAATCAAGTTCTTGTACATTCTTTTTAGTCTTGGAAGAAGAAGCTTGAGGTTGAAACTTTGTCTTGTTTGTAATATCATGTAGAGCTTTGCGGCGGCTTCCGAAACCAGTTCCATTTTTCTTTCGAGCTGCTAATGAACTCTTCTTACCTTTTCCTTTATCAACTGATTCTACAATGTGAAACAAACCACAAAATCAAGTTCATCTCTCATAAGAATGAATTCAAAGTTTCAACACAAAGCCATTATTAGAAACACACAAAGGAGCAAAAAGAGAAACGTTACTTTTGGTATGAGTCAATGCATTCTCGTCATGGAAAATCATCTGACCGCGAACAAAACACAGTTTTCTTGTAGTATATTTACTTTTACTATTTACTTACAATTTTTTAGACTATTTCATTATTTTTAGTTGTAATTTGTAGTAAGATATTAACAAATAAATATGCATTCTTAACAAATCTCAGAATATACTATTATTTTACCATCTTCCCATAGTAATAAATACATATATGTTAACACTTGTTGAATCTAATTTCCGGAAAACAAATACAACTAAGGTCTTTTGTCACAAAAAAATAAACACCCATAACTTCAAACACAAGTAAAACTCCAAACTATGAAAACCAAAAAAAAAAAAACAATAAAGGATTCAGAATGAAGAGAAGAAAACAGAACATAGGGATTAGGGAACAGAATGATTAAATACTTCTAGCACGGAGTGGTTCAACTGTGTCTTTAAACATAGGGATCAGCTCAAGCCTGGCCACAAGGAACTGAGTCTTGTTGCGAGCTTAGCGCTCTTATAGTCTTCCCGCAGTTGAATAAACCTGCACATTTTACATTACGTTTTATTTACATTATCTTCTCTCAGTTTCATTTTTTTCTTATATAATCACTTGCTCTTACCTTTGCACGTCTTTGCGAATGCTTGGACTACCCTCGAACAAAGTCGACAGACTCTCTGGAGCAACGATGAATACATTCGCCAGTCTACACTCACAAAATTGATACAAGTTATTCACAGAATCTATGAAGTAATAAAACATGGCAGGGCTCAAGAATGTTCTTACATTCCCAGAAGTTCAAATTTCTCATCCACAGATGGAGCACCAAAGGTTTTAACAAAATCTACATACTCGTTTATGTCACGCTTCAGCCGAAGTCCTCCACTGTTAACCAAGTGTTACAAAACAGAACCAAGATTTTATTATTTACACAGACTTATTCTCGTTATGGTTCTGTTAATTAATGTGGCAAAATATTTATACCAAGAGGTACATTATCTTTTTTTTTATTAGTTATATGCTTGCCGAAGTGATGAGATCATACCTGGGGTTGAAAGTGAACTTCTGCCAGTGAGTTAATAGTAATTTTTCAAACCTATTTCCCTGAAAATAATAAAGAAAATTTTCATTCAAATCCTCATCCTTCTCGAATAAAGCATCATTCAAAATGATGCAAAAAAATAAATTAGTCTTTTTCAGCTATTAGTTTGAAGCCATAACAGTAGTAGAGGAAAACAATATTGAGTTTTAATTGGATTCAATTGTTATAATGTTGGACTGCCGTCCATAGGTGAAAAGCTAGCACACATGGCAAAATCAACGATATCGGACAACAACTAAACCTTGGAATGTTTGTTTTTCAAAAGTATGTGGTGTTGGACTAAAAAAACGACCAAGGAGAATAAGCATTTAGAACAAATAAAATAGTAAGCAAAAGGCTTAATGAGATATTTGGTGATACAAATCATACCAGTTCAGTCAGGAAGGCTTGCTTATTAAGACCTTCCAAGGAAGTGAAGGCTGACTCAAGTACCCGGGAAAGATAATCCACAACCCTAGAGAGAGTGGGATTAGAGATCAAAGTAACAAATTATTTAGACAAAAAACAGATAAAAGAAGAGCACAACTTCGAGATGTGAGCAATAGAATCATGTAACAGTTTCAGAAACCTACTTATAACACTACAAAAAACTACACTTCAGGCTTTTCAAGCCAATTAGTGGAAGGTAGAGTTTCAGCTAGACCAACCTTGTGCACGCATTTGTTGGGCGATGGTCTGGAGCCATTCCATCATCAGGTGATTTATAATCAGTAGGCTTTTGCTCAGACGAAAGTAGCCTATCAGCCTGAAAAAGGCCATATCAGAGTCTTTAAAATGAGTTGAAATAGAATTTTAAGCATGAGTCCTAAACCAGTAGATTACACAAAAAGCAACTAACCTCAGCTGTCACAGTTTCAATGCACTGCTGAAGTCCCTTATAAGCAGCTGCCTCTGCTTTGGACAGAGCAGTTGACATTTCTTCACATGAAGCAGCATGTGCACCGTCCACTGGCAGGAGAAGCCGAGATATAGAGTTTGCAAAATACTGGAAGAGAATTTTGAAGATTAGAATATGAGTCAAAGTATAGCATTTCCCAATTCCCATAGTAGAAGATCAAACTGTTTGAATATTTCAATGGTTGAGTAGCAGAAGCCTTTTCATATGATAATAATTGAAACGAACTGATAAACCATAAAAGTAACCAAACATGCCTGCTGAACTATAGCAACACTGCTACCGCAACGTTGCACAGCAACCATGAAGGATTTAAAGCTACTTTCACCAGCAGCAGCAGCAGCTTCTGCCTGAGAAATAATCATAGAAATTATAAGTAACTCAGCCTAACAATTGGAATAATAAGCACTTCAAATAATACGAAAGAGCAAAGTTAAGTAATTACAGCAGAAGCAGCTGCAGCAGCCACTCTCCTGCTAACGCTTGTGCCCAA
>KE157899.1:0-11873 GCA_000411055.1 Leavenworthia alabamica
ATTTTAATAGTATAAATTATTTCATAAATTTCAATTTTAAAATCAAAATTATAGTTTTAAAAATTAGAAAATACAAAAATAGTAATTAGTATTATTGAAACCAATAATACTATTTATATTTGCAATTTTTAAAACTATAATTTTGATTTTGTAATTATAAATTTAAAAATTAATTTATATTTAAAATTGTAATTTGAATTAAAATCTAAGTAAAAAACTGCATAAATTTGAATTGCATAAATTTCTTATAATATTAATATATGCAGTTTTTTTTAAATTATAGTCAAAACGACGTCATTTTGTTCAACGGAAAACGATGTCATTTTATATTTAACGGATTATTTAACAGGTAGATGACGTCGTTTCAATTTTCCGTTAACTGAGTTAACGTCGGAACGAAAATGGCCGGTCAACCAAAATTTTAATATTTTTAAAAAAATTAACACAAAAGTTTGTGATTTAAATGACAATTAGTAAGTTCAGGATTTTTTCGTCTACTTTTTGAATGTACCGACTATTTTTTTACATTTTCCCCATATTTTAGTAGGCGAAAATATTTACATTTAAGTCCTCTAATATTCCTTTCTTTTTATTGGAGACCAATAATAATACTCCAAAAACATCATCATCCCAAAAAGAAAACAAAATTTTTTTAAAAAATTTGATTTTCCTCAAAAATTTCAATTTCATTGCACCAGATGAATTTTTAATTCGTTAATGATTTGTTTAGTCAACAAAATAAAATGAGATAGTAGGATTCTAGCTTTTTGTTATGTGTTTTCAGTATTGTTGTGGAGTTGTAAATACCTAAATTTTAAATTTTGTTAGGTGTTAACTGGGATTCGACGGGAGTTGTCTGACTGTCTGCTAAGAGTCAAAGAGTTAAAAAAAATTAATAGAAGATTTGTTTTTGAAATTTTAATATTTTTAATTATATATATAATTTTTTTGTAAAAATTAAAAAATAAACAGTGTATTACTATATATCATATGTTGATAAATAAACTAATGAAAATATATAGTCTAGTGATCATCTCGTTTTATTTTTTCATATGTCATGAATTCAATATCAGTAAACGTAAATTTAATTTTTATTTTACATTCAAATAAAAGTTATATCTCATGTAAAAAATTATTGAAAATAAGAATAGAGCAAAATATTATATAAAAGAGTCTCTTAGCTGTAAACATAAATTTAATATAGGTTTTTATTAGTTTTACTTAAAATTCCATTGAACATGAGAGAGAAATTTGAGGAAAAAATATATAAAATAAAATACAAATAAAGCTTATATACAATTGAGAATTAAAGAACTATCTAAAACATAACTAACTAATAAACCAATTTATATACATTCTATAATATTTTTCAGTATATAAGTTTAATATGTTTCAAGTCACGAACAAAAGGTTCTTGAACAAAACCTTACACCTCTAATCTCATAAGAGCTCTTGACCCCAAATAAAACGGTACTAGATGGTTGTTGTAATATCACGATCACTACCGTTCATGAGATCTCAACGTTCTCTTTAGGTTCGTGAATGATATTATGCCTTCTTTAAGCTCATGGGTCTCCACGTCTTCTTTCGATCCATTGGGTCTTAACCTCATCCGACGATCGGCGCATCATTTATCTGAGGCTATAAAATTTTTTTATTGTCCCTACGAATTATCATATAAATTTTTTTGTAAATTGATTTCACTTATACAATATTCACAATCATTTTTCGATATATCATCCATTCTAATAATGCTCTAGTATAAACACGTTTAACTATATATTTCTGAATGAATGGTTGATTAAAATAATAAATATATTTTGGTGACATATATAACCAAATTAAATATGTTAAGATTTTTTCCAAAAATATGAAATGTTACTGTTGTAAATTTGTAATGGCACCTTGAAGAAGTTTGCGTGACTCAAAGGTCACGTATGTCTTTTCCGGTTTTAGCATCATGTGTTTGGTCCGAGAGATATTCCACTGGTGTGTCCTTAAGAGGACCAGTTGCAAAAAAAGAATGAAATGTTCGAATCTCAGTTGATACATTCCATTTAAGTCTGCTGACCTCATGTCTATATAGATTTATGAATGTCTACGTCCTCTCTACGTAAGTCCGGTCCAGTGTTTAAAATGATCCAAGGGCAAATAATTTTTTTACTTAAAAAAAAATTTGTTTGGGTTTCCAAAATTTTTTTTGGACATCTAAAATATTTTTAAAACGTAAAACATAAAAAAAAAAAATCAAGGTATAGAGACAATGACCCCCTTGGCAGCTCTATTATTGGGCCGTGCCTATCTTTAGGTCTATGGATTCAACATAGGGCTTGATTTGTTTTCCCGTTATCACCCGCAAACGTGACGTTTGTAGGTGATTGCGATTATTAGCGTTTTGTAAATATCATAGATATCATTTTGAATCGTTTTAAACCGCTTAAAATCGCTAAATTATAAGTGCTTGACTGGTTCTTCCGCAAACACGGCATTTGCGAACGATTGCGGTTATTAGCGTTTTATAAAAATCATAGATATCGCTTTAAACCGTTTAAAATCGCTAAATTTTAAAAGCTCATTTCCGCAAGCGTTTGCGTTTAGTGAAAATATTTTTTTAAAATATTTTTTATATAATTATATCCTCTAAAACAATAAAAAAATAATTGATTCGTTTTAAAATACTTATAAATTGTACTAAATTTTTAAAATGACTAAAAAATAAATATATTAAAAATTTTCATTTTAGTATCAAAATCAAAACTAAATTTAAATCATAAAATAAAATAACATCATAACAATTATAAAAATAAGATATTTTAAATACCAAATATATTACTGAACAAATATAAAAGTTAAATCATAAAATAAAATATTTAAAATATCAAATAAATTAGTTACATATCTTTCATTAACAAACTACTAAGCTAGTATAAAAGTCAGATCATATAAATTATAGTCTAATAAAAACTTAAGTCAAATATTTAAATCATAATTCACAAAATGATATTTACACTTCGACTTCTTAATTGTAAATTATTATATGTTTATGTGATTTATAAGTCAATTAAAATTAATTAGATTTTTATTATTTTATTTTTATGATTTTTTATGAACAATTTATATTTTTATAATAATGGTAAGTTTATACCTTATTAGTATTATATATTATATATTCTTAGTGATTTTTAATTTAACCATTATTTCATCCGCTGGTCAACCAGTCACAAATTTACCGCAAATGCTCAAGTTTTCTAATTGTCAAACCAGTCGTTTAAACCGCTTCATAACGCTTAAAATCGCAACCATTAGCTTCCACAAACTTCCGCAATCTCAACCGCACCCGCTGCGTTTAAACAAGTCAAGCTCTAAAAGCTCATTTTCGCAAGCGTTTGCAGTTGAGCACTGTTGCGTTTACTGAAAATATTTTTTTTTAAATATTTTTTATACAATTATATTTTCTAAAACAATAAAAAATAATTAATTCATTTTAAAATACTTATAAACTTAACTAAATTTTTAAAATGACTAAAACATAAATACTAAATAGATAAAAATATTTATTTTAGTATCAAAAACAGAACTAAATTTAAATCATAAAATAAAATAACTTCATAACAATTATGAAAATATGATTTAAATACCAAATAAATTAATATTTTTATTAATATATTACTAAACAAATATAGAATTTAAATCATAAAATAAAATATTTAAAATATCAAATATATTGTTTATTAATAATTATTAAGCTAATATAAAAGTCAAATCATAGAAATCATAGCCTAATAAAAACTTAAGAACATTTTAGTCATAATTCACAAAATGATTGTTAAACTTCGACTTTTAAATCATTATATGTTTCTATGATTTATAATTTAATTAAAATTAATTAATTTTCTATTATTTTATTTTTATGATATTTTATGAATANTTAGTCATAATTCACAAAATGATTGTTAAACTTCGACTTTTAAATCATTATATGTTTCTATGATTTATAATTTAATTAAAATTAATTAATTTTCTATTATTTTATTTTTATGATATTTTATGAATAGTTTATATTTTTATAATAATAGTAAGTTTATAGCTTATTAGTAATATATATTATATATTTTTAGTGATTTTTAATTTAACTGTTATTTCATCCGTTGGTTAACCAGTTACAAATTTACCGCAAATGCTCCAATTTTTTAATTTTTATACCAATCGTTTAAACCGCTTAATAACGCTTAAAATCACAATCATGCGCTTCCACAAAGTTCTACAATCTCAACCGCACTCACTACGTTTAATCCAGTCAAACCTATAATATCTAGGTATATGGTTTCCACCTCCTACTTTTATCCGATAATTGGTGCATCATTTTTTTTTATTCTCTTTTTCTAATGTCATTGTAGATAGCCACATAAATTTTTATATGTTTTGATTTTATTGATTTGATACCGATAATCATTTTTTGATAAATAACTATTTTAATATTATTTTAATTTAAACACGGTTAATTATAAAATTATGATGAAATGATAATAAGTTAACTATAATATATAATCATATTAAATATTTTAATTACCAGAAATTACGATATTACAATATATTTTACCAAATTTATATTTTTCTATAATATTATTTGAAAAATTTATATTTGACCAAGTTTATATTTTTACTATAATATTAGTCACAACATAATAAATTATATTTGACCAAGTTTATATTTTTCTATAATATTAGTCAATGACTCAATACAGATCATTAAGAAATAATTTATATTTTCTATATTATTAAATTCAAAGTTGACCAATTTTATATTTACTATTATATTGGTCACTACAGAAATAAATAATTTAAAATATTATAATTTTTATGTGAAAGAAAATCTCATTATTTAGCTAATATCATCATTTTCCAAAATGGAAAAACGTCTATATCTTTTTTCCCAACTCCTTTGACCTCTCTTTAATGCCTTTAACAACTCAGTCAGTTTCATTCCTCATTCAACATTTTCTCTTCTTCTTCCTCTAGAACTCAACAATGTCAAACAAAACAAGAACTAGATGTGTTCTCCCTTACAAAACCAAAAACGTTGAAGACATTTACATTCTTGGTCAAGTCCTCGGACAAGGCCAATTCGGAACCACTTACCTTTGTACCCATAAACAAACAGGTCAAAAGCTTGCTTGTAAATCCATACCCAAAAGAAAACTCATTTATCAAGAAGATTACAACGATGTTTTAAGAGAGATTCAGATCATGCATCATTTGTCTGAATACTCCGACGTTGTAAGGATTGAAAGTGCATATGAAGATGGAAAAAATGTTCATATTGTTATGGAGCTTTGTGAAGGAGGTGAATTGTTTGATAGCATTGTTAAGAAAGGTCATTATTGTGAGAAAGAAGCAGCTAAGATTATTAAAACCATTGTTGGTGTTGTTGAAGCTTGTCATTCTCTTGGTGTTATACATAGAGATCTTAAGCCTGAGAATTTCTTGTTTACTTCTAATGATGAAGATGCTTCTCTTAAATCTACTGACTTTGGTCTCTCTGTTTTCTATAAACCAGGTTTGTTTCTGTTTCTCTCTGTCTCTTCATGACCGGTGTAATCATTTTAGATATGCTTTAGTCGTAATGTTTTTTTTCTAGAATATACCAAAAAATATTTTTAAATCTATAAAAACAAAATCTTAAATTATAAAAAATTAAATAAAAATTAATTTTATTAAAAAATATAAAAATATAAAATTTTGAATTTAAAAATATATTATTATATTAATAAAATCTTTAAAAATGTTCTTCAACTATTGGATGTTGTAGACGATCGCCTAAGTGGTTTATCCTACGGACAAAGCCTGTGTGATGTCTTTGTTTTAGTGGAATTAGTTTGATACAAAGATCGAGTTTTACAGGTGGAACATTCTCAGAACTTGTTGGTAGTGCTTATTATATAGCACCTGAGGTTTTACTTAAGCGTTATGGTCGTGAATGTGATGTATGGAGTGCTGGAGTTATCCTCTACATTCTATTATGTGGTTTCCCTCCTTTCTCTGCTGGTAATACCATTTCCATTGTCTTCTTTCTTATTCTCTCATCTCATGTTGTTCTTTATATTGGTTATCTAGAAAGTGACATAGGTATCTTCAGTAAGATTTTAAAAGGAAAGCTTGACTTTCAAACCAGTCCTTGGCCAAGCATTTCAGAGAGTGCTAAAGATCTTGTAAAGAAAATGCTTGAGAGCAATCCAAAGAAGAGATTAACTGCTCATCAAGTATTGTGTAAGTTTTCGTGTGAGTCCTTATCAGGGTCGTACAACCATTTTTTATGAGTCCTAAGTTGGCATGACCCTTGTGATAATTAAATGTTCATGTTTCAGGTCATCCTTGGATTGTAGATGATAATGTTGCTCTAGATAAACCTTTAGACTGTGCAGTTTTAACTCGTCTAAGAAAGTTTTCAGCAATGAACAAACTTAAGAAGATGGCTTTACGCGTAATTGCTGAGAAACTATCTGAAGAAGAAATTAGTGGACTCAAAGAACTCTTCAAAATGATAGATACAGATAACAGTGGAACCATTACATTTGAAGAGTTAAAAGATGCTGTGAAACGTGTTGGATCTGAGCTTATGGAATCAGAGATACAAGAACTCTTGTCTGCTGTAAACTCCACAACACTTTTCTTTATTATTCCAATATCATCATCCACTCATTGTTTTTGTTGTAGGCTGATGTTGATGAGAGTGGAACACTTGATTATGGAGAGTTCTTAGCTGCAACTGTTCATTTGAACAAGCTGGAGAGAGAGGAGAATCTAGTGGCTGCATTCTCGTTCTTCGATAAAGATTCAAGTGGTTATATCACTATAGATGAGCTTGAACAAGCTTGGAAAGAGTTTGGTATAAAAGATACACAATTTGATGAAATGATTAAAGATATTGATCAAGATAATGTGAGTATAGGACATGAATATGTTTAATGTTTGTTAGCTTTGAATAATGGTTCTTATGGTTGGTTTTTTTGTAGGATGGGCAAATAGACTATGAAGAGTTTGTGGTAATGATGAGGAAAGGTAATGGTAATGGTAATGGTGGGATTGGTCGGAGATCTTTGAGGAACTCTCTCAACTTTGCTACTGCTCTCTTTGATGGCTCTATGAATGCTTAAACTTTTTCATTTTAGAACTTATTGTTGTTTATGTTTGATTGTAACAACTTTTTCTGATTTGTAATTGATATCTTACAAATTCTCACAAGTTAGTTCTATATTTGAAAATTAGCATTTGGCCTGTGGGCATTCAGACAGATAGATCAAATTCGGACATAACATGTTCGAGTTTTTGTGATTCTACATTCTTATAGAATAATTTTAATATTCGGTTAGTAGATGGATATAACCCGATCAGATTTAGGTTGCTTAAGGTGCTAATTTAGAAACCTCGCAAAAACTCAAAATTTATAGATACCCAATCGAATCGGATTTTTATCCCAAAAACCCGTATTTTGAATCTGGCTACTCGAAATTATATTTGAAACCCAACATTGTCACCCAATTAGCTCTGATTAGCCAAAAATCTGAAAACCCTAAATACAACTAAAATCCACTACTCTTTCTCTTCAGTTTCCAACAATACACTCAAAACTGAAAATCTCTAACGAACCTAACCATATCACAGATTTTTCGAATACCCAATCGAATTTTGGATAGAGTTTGAATTTTATCAAAAATCTGCGGATGAGAAAAAATAAAATCATGGATACAGAATCAAAATCGAATAATTTTTATTTTCAAACCGGATTCGGGCTTTTAATTCTCAGGAGGGCTGTTGAAAATACTATTTCATAAAACGTAAACAAAACAATTTCCAAAGTAAAACCAAAAACAAAAATAAATTAAGAAACTAGAACGTAGTACTCTAAACTCGGTTTGGAAAAAAAAAACAAAGATTAGTTTGTTTTCTTGGCTTCTTCTTCTTCTTTATCAGTGATCAACTTCTTCTGAGCAGTTTCATCCTCACCTCCAAAACCGAACTCGTTAACACGTGTCTTGTCAACAGGGTAAACCCACCTTTGGTATAAGTATATCAAGAATATCACATCTGAAAACACACACACACACACAGAGAACAATAATATTATACAAAACCAGTTTATAAAATCATAATCCAAGTAAACATGTGAGAACTCTTCATAGATTTTAACTTACCATCTCTGAAAACAGAAAGCCGATGCAGAATCGGCATTTTGATGACAAAAGCAAAGAGATCGTCAATAATAGTGTTAAGGAACTTGTAAGTCATCTGTCTCCATGGTAAATGTGCCACTGATTTTAGCTTATAGTTTATGAATAGCTGAGGGCACATCATGATAAAACCTGCAAAACACACACAACAACTCAAAAAACAATACCACAATGAGAGATTCTCAACAAAGGATGGTGAAGGTTTTTACCAAACATGTAGACACAGCTTGTTAGTGAAGACAAGATCCAAGAATACCAACTCTTGTGGCGTTCATAAGCTAGAGAATATATGGATAAGCCAATAACAAGGAGGAGAAGAACATATGATAAGAATTTGATAGCAATGTCATCATATTCCTTGGTTTTATTGCTTGCATAGGATTCACGATCATGGAACCTTAACCTTGGAATCATTCCACTTCGATCAACCTGTTATGTTTGACAAGGTTTATATACAAAGCAAAAACATCAATAAAACGAAAATATTACAAGTTACCTCTATGCGCATAGCTTTCCCTATTTTCCAGAATTCAATGCAGACACCAACTCCAGAACTAGCTAGTATCATCCATGAAGTGTCGTTGTCAAGAAGGTAGAGGAAGATTACAAACTGACAGATAAAGTTTAGTACAACAGACTTTGCAGATAGTCCTTCCATAGATTTGTTTTTGTTCCAGAATTGGATATCTACAGAGAGCATGCGAAAAAAGATGAGTTAAATCTCAAGAATCGTTACAAAATATATATATATATCTTACATACCATTTTTGAATGCCAAGATGTCGAACACTGAATGAAGCATCGAAACACACATTGTGATGCCCAAAAGATAGGGGTTTCCTTCCAAAAACACCCTCTGTAATAAGTTAATTATACATCAAAGGTAGAAACAAAGAATCATGTAAAGACAATAATCAAAGGCATTTCTATAAAAGTTAATAGGACATCACAAGTTAACGTGAAGATGTTAATTGACTATAAAGGACCAGATTTAACCTTTAGTTCATCAGATTCACCGTCATGCATGCTTCCATAGCTACGCTGCATCTGGAAAGATTGATCAACTTGCTGAAACAGTTGCCACTTCATCATGCTTATGGGGCTTATTTCTAGATGAAGTGGTAGTTCTGAGACTGTCTCATTGATTGGAATCAACTTGTCCCTTAGCAGCCAAAACTCATTGAAGTAAACTGTAGGAAAGTAATTTCCTGTGCTAGGCTCTACCACTAAGTCTGCAAATATTAAGTTAAGTACACCATAACATATACTGGGCAAGCCCTTGTGCAAGGAGATGTGTGGTACTACTTTTAACCAGACATGGACAAAATATTTATCAAATTTGAAACATTATTTTTAAAGAAGTATGCTAAAAAAGCATGGAAGATAAAGCATAGCATTCACCTATTGAAGAAAACATATGCAGAGAGAGTTATGTTAAATTCAAATAATAGTAAAGCATTTATCCATATGCCAACCAAAAGAAGTTAAAGAGGATACGAGGAGCAATGTTCGGTGGTAAACCATTCTGTGAATAGCTGTCAAAAAAGTGAAAGCAGATATTAGTCTACCTAAATATTAAACTCAATATTGACAGACAGTTAAAAAGAAAAGAAAGCATGCCATGCCATCAAAGTCTCTCCCTAGCTACTAGTTAAGGTTATACCCATAGCTGACTGATGTAACTCAGTACCTAAGGTTTTCATGACTCTGCTATTTATTTCTGACAAGTAGCGGGAATATATAATGTCAAGTGTCAACATGGAGGTGGATCTATCATTAGTATATCTATGTTTTAACTTTATTCTGCATTGAGTATTACAACAAAAAATACCAGAACCAACTTACCGAGTAAAATCATCAACCAGGTTAATCGTGACATTCGGTTTCCAGAGAGATACCCATTCCACAGGGACCTCTTCTTTAGAATCTGAGTTCTTATCACCAACTTTCTACAAAGTTTAGTTTGAAGTTAGTTGATTACACATCTATTGAATTCATCATCAGAGTTCAAGGCAAATAACATTAAACGATATATGAATTTTTTTTCCTAAAGAGACAATACATACCTCAACTTCTGTTTGGGATTCAGCAGAGTCTTTGGTATTGCCTAAGAGACTCTTCTTCTTATCTATTTTTCGCTTTGGAAAGTAAGTCGCAACAGCTGAAAAGCGAAAACACACTCCAATTCAGCTATTACAGATTTACAGTAACCTAAAAGAGAGTTTTTTCAGATTAAAAAACAAGTCTTACCATGAGTCCTGCCAAAGCTATGACGAGGTTGGTATTCAGGGTCACTAGGGTCTACAGGGAATCCAGATCGAGCAAAGAAAACATGAGCATACAAACTTCCATTATTCTGTAGAGTCTGCAGATAAATAACTCAATACAACTTAGTAACAACACAGTGATATTGGAGGAAGAAGATATAGAGAAACTGAAATATAATAAAACAGCATAGAGAAACTTTTTATTAACTTTAGATGGATAATACGTCCTTGACAATGTTCTAATACTCTCTGGTGTCCATAAAGCATAAGGTATATTCGTCTCATGCCAAAAAAGTGAACTTTCATTTCCAAAATCATTGAACTTGTCTTGCTCTGATAGATAAAACCACATATCCTGGAGAGAATAAAAACATTAGAATTTTGAAAACCCTAATCCTTTAATCAAACAGTGGTCAACAAAAAGCACCCAAGCTATGTTTGTTATATAAGATTTGAAACTTACTAATGATTCGCCTTTGTGAAAGAGATTACTCATGAGGTGAGCTTGAGTAGAAGCATCCATAGGTTTCTGTTTAGGTGAAAAGAACTTTGAAGCAAAATACCAGAAGACAGCGATTCTAACGATTCCTGAAATCGTTGAACCGAACCCACGTTGCTGTTGTTGCTGCGGTGGTTGAGNCCGTGGAGGGATTGTGTCAGTAAGAAAACCACCTATGTGGAAGTGAAGTGTGGGCCGCTTCAAGGAGAATGTTGTTTGGCCAGTTCTCTATGCTTTCACGAGACCATGCAGGTGTTCAGGGCTGAAACGAACACAACAGTGAGAACCAAAAGACGGTTAAGAGTTAATTGTGTGATTTAAGTTGTCTTGGTATACACAAAAAGCCGACAGTTCAAAGATATCGTATCTACTGATTGGAGAGTATATCCGATTTAAATTCACTATGGAAAGTTCAAAGGGAAACCCACTTATCAAGATGCGATTAATTCTTCATAGTTGAATCATACAAATTGTGTATAAGAAAATCTCCATTCATATGGGGGATTGTTGGGATTTGTAGTAAGTTGAATGGGAGATTGTCTTGATCAAACAATCATAAGTTGAATCAACGTATTCTAAAAGATGTGATTTTCGGAAAGATGTGACTTTCGGAAATATGTGACTTTCGGAAAGATGTGACTTTCGAAAATATGCGACTTTTCGGAAAGATGCAACTTTTCAATTCATAATCGAAGAATCACATTGGTTGGAAAGACCCATGCACATACTATAAATACAAAGTAATTACCACAGATTTGGGGATGGATTTTTTACAGAATTCTTTTTGAGAGAAACAAAAACTATTCATAAGTTCTTGTCCTTTCAAAGTATGTGTGATTCAAGCCGTCGTTTGAGTTCGACAGGGCACCGGAGTTTGAC
>KE157899.1:11923-23524 GCA_000411055.1 Leavenworthia alabamica
TTGAAAGTAAAACTGAGATGTGAATGAATTCGTCTTTAAGGAAGGAGATTTGTATTCCGATTGATGGATTGGATCCAAATTTGATTTTATATAATTATTGTTTCGTTTTGTATATAATATATAAAAATCTGAATGAAAAAGTGGTGACGACAACGATGCTTTCCAATACCAATTGCAAGTAGCCAAGTAGATATATATATGGGTTTTATGATCTTTTATGATACCCACTAGGTCGCACCAGACTTGAGTATAATTGCATTTAAAGACCTCAATGTTTTAGATATTTTACAATTATTTCTCAAAAATATTGAACATATCTATTTTGCCCATATATCAAGGGTTTATGCTTATATGAAGGGAGGTGATCTGCTCTGTGTCACTCTCAACTATTCATCAATCTCCACCGAAGTGTGTTCAAAGCTGGACTTGTTTGACGCACCAATACGTTCTCTTCCATGCCCTACATGGCTTAGGCATATGGGAAGAGGATAATAATCTCAAAAATACTCAAAAGCTGTGATTGTAGAATAAAGAGTCAATAGAGAGAGAATATACAGCAAAACCAGTAGAAGTTACTATTCAAGCATCTCTATATGACTTAGTTTAAATCCTCCTAACTCTTCCTAAACTTTCCAGATGCCTCTACTCATGATCTCTACTCTCTTTGTTCCTTTTTTAATAATCAGAAACCCTGTACATGTAAGGGATTCTATGTAGTTGAATTGATGATTTGTTATAACGGAATCAATCTGTGTCTTTACTGATAACGCCAGTTCGGATTACTCTGTTCCTGAAGAGCAAGGACAGCGTTTGATATTTCTGTCAGCTGCTGCTCCGCTTTGGCTTTCCATGTTACCAAATCTTTCAGTGTTTCCTGTATCACAAGATGCAATGTGTTGGTTGTAGTTTCATCAAAGACTCTGTGACGACATGGCTCTAGAGGCTAGAAGACTTTCCGAAATTGATCATCTCAATACAACTAAAACACCAAACCAAAGCTTCTACTATGTTTGACACTCTCACCTGAGATTGGATAGTTGGGTCATCCATATCTGATTTTGGACCTGCAGTCATTGAAGAACCTGGAGTCACTTCAGCTTTGTCTTGATTCGAGCTTCTGGATTCACCTCTGGTCATGTAGCAAAATATTAGACAGTTATAAATATTAACTTTAAATGCTACACTAGGACTACAAAAACCAAGCAACCCTTCTAACCTCTCGGTCATTTGCATTTCGATGTTGGGCAATGACTGTTCCTCAAACAATGTAAGGTCTTTGCAAGGATTTGGTGGAAGCAAGCATGTATCCGGCCTGACAGCCTCTGGTAGACCATCGATAAGATCATCCCATGGTTCAAAATCATTACCTGTAAAATCATCCAAATCGCCACTCAATATATGTTGCCAGCTCTCAGGAGCTGAACTGAATGATGTGCTTCCATTAGCCTGTAGATTTTTCAGCGAGGTTGAAATTCCAACCAACTGCTGCTCTACTTTATCTTTCCACAAACTCATTTCCTTTAACATGCACTGTGAACAACAAAAAGTGAGATAATGTAGACAAAAGATGCTTTATCAGTTTAAGATCATCCCTGAACAAGAAGCTTTAAACAAATACTTTCAGTTGTTTTTAGTTTCGACCTGTGTTGAAGTCAATGAGTTTGAGATCTCTGTAATTTGCTTATCAGTCTTTACCCTCCAACTCATAAAATCCTTTTGCAATTTCTGCAGAGAATTGCAATGATGAAAGTTTTCAATCTCTAACATACTTATCTTAAACACATTCCTCCAACAGACAAAGAAAAAATGATCTCAAAGTCAACTCAGTTACATTAGCATGATCTGGCAACGTTTGCTTGGATGCAAGTGCTTGGATATCACTGTATACCAGTAAACAAAATAAGATTCCAAGCACATTCTGAAACTTTCAAAGAAAGCAAATATTGAAGCTAAGGGAGTATTGAAAGAGCATATAACCTCTTCATTTTCTCAATCTCTCCCATAATAAGCTTTGAAGAGACAGCAGATGATTCATGTGAAGCAGTCTGAACCTTCCACCAAGAAGGGGGAACCCAATTAGGATCAGGAATTCCAGATTCAAGTTTAATACTGACAAGATCAGCACTCTCTAGCCAATACTCTATAGTTCCATGGGTATTATAACACCTCCTAAACCGTTCAGCACCATCAGGTGTAACTTTGCCATCAATGTGCTTCAAAGAATGATCCAAAAGCCCAGTATCACCAATCTTCTTACGAGCAAGAATTCTCAACTGAGGTCGTGAAACAGGTGTCTCAAAAGAAGCACATTTCTCCTTCAAAACCTCAGCCAATGTTTGCTCGGCAAACATAATCCTACAACATAACAACAATACAAAAACATGAAATCAAATAATAAACAAAGATATTTATAATAAAGACTTGGATAGGTTCCTAATCAACCTTTCATTAGGCCATCGAGTGGCTCGAGTCCCTGAAACTGGCTGCTTACTTCTCTTAACCTCAAAACTGATATTAGATTTATCTTCAGGAGAGAGTCGTTTTCGTTTGTGGATTCCACAAGTAATAAGAAGCCCAGGTTCTTCTTGCTTCTCTAACTTTACTTTAACCATAGAGTGTCCAGAGGTGTTACCTTCTTCATCTTCTTCATCATCTTCGTCTTCCTTACTAATAATATTTGAAGCAACACGCTTGTTATTCACCGAACCAGCAGCCATAGCAGAATCCTTCACTTCATTCCTAAAGAACTTCTTCTTAGAAAGCCTCTCTAGATTTCTGTAAACCATTCCAAAGAATAAAAAAATCAAGCTCAAAAATCATCAGAAAATTAAAAATGATTGAATAAATTAATAAGAGAGAAGAGAGGAAACACAAACACAGAATAAATTGAAGCTAGGGTTTTTTCTCTCTTCGGAGGCGACATTTTTTCAACAAACTGAGACGACGGCGTCACACTATACTTCACAGCATTAAAATCACCGCCGCCGTTGAAAAATCACGGATCGCGTTTAAAATTCAATAGAGAGAATATAAGACTGTGATTTTGGGATCAGAGCGACACTGTAGGTACGATTGAGGTAGAGAAGACGACGAAGAAGACAAAGCGGAGCAGATAGAGAGAGAGAGCCCTAAAACCGCCAAAATCCCTAAAAACCTTCTCTTCTTCCCCCTTTTCAATATTGCCGTTAATGGTTACTTTTAAAGTTGATCTTTAAACTAAATGAGTATATTTTTTAAACGAATGATACACTTACACGTGTTCATTTCTTCCATATACTGTTCACAGACTGTTATTTTACTCATTGTTTGTCGTCTTCTGTAGCACCTTAAGAGTTGGTTCAAGGATACGAGAATGTGTTGTTTATAGAGACTAACAAAATAAGCTAAGAGAAGACCAATATTATAAGTGAACTCTTAAACTTTAAAACAATAATGTCTATCCTCCAAAAAAAAAAATATCTCTCGAGTTAAAAAATGGTGTGTATTTGATGATTATCAACTCAACCTAACCTGTTTTGGCTCTATTAAACATTCTTCCTCTTGTCGAGATTTGCAGCTACAACTCTTTGCTTATGTTTTCAAGAAGAGATATTACCGGGAAAACTCCACCTGAGCAAGCGTTCCCATGAGTAGCAGATGGTGAACATACGTGAAGGGCTGAAGCCCAGAGAAGAAGCTTGCGGTAATGGAACCAGCTTGAGTGAATCATTCAAGTCCCTAGATCTGAGGTTATTAAAGTAAAGAATCCTGCTCCAGCTATTATGAGTGCGTAAAAGAGTGGTTTCTTTTCTCTGATACTCTGGTAAAAAAGATGTCCCATGTAGTTCACAGCAAATGTTGCAACCTGAAGCATCATTCACCATGTACGATACTGTGTTCACCAGGATAGGATGGAAACTTAGCGTCTGGCTCGATGCACTCTTTGGGCATGTGTCTCTCAGCCTCCTTCACGGAGTAGATCAAGAATGTCAAGTGAAGAGCAAACTGTCCTAGAAGAGAGAGGAAGAGGTACAAGGAGAAGATACTAGGGTGAGTCGCTCTGCTGAGAGAAGTGGTCGGGCATGAGATATGAAGAGAAAAAACTCAGCTGTTAATACTCCACTGATTGTAGCCTGGACGTCACCCAGCTCTACACCATCTAAGTACATAACACTTAGGACATAAGCCATGGCTAGACAGTTCAGACCTAGAATTTTGAACATTTGAAAAGTCGTCACAAGTATACTACGACCCTGTCGGATTATGTCTGTCACAGGTAGTCCTGGAAAAGTGGTTTTTAACCCGTGAGTTCGCGGGCTCTTACCCGTCGCGGGGCAGGTTTGAGCTTAAATTTTCAAGTTGCGGGTCTTGCGGGTTAAATCTCACTTTTTAGCGGGTTTTTTATTCGAAATCCGGGGGTTTTGCGGGTGGATGTGGGTTTAATTTTAAAGTTTTTTGCTTATGCGGTACGGGTTCGGGTTGATGATATTTTTTTTGAAAACTCGCNCGCGATCTTCGGATTCTCGACCCCAATATATCTTATCTTTGGCCGTGAGAGAGCCATTGTCCGCAATTTGGAGGTTGGGATTGTTTTCATTTTCATCTCCTTCTTCTTCGTTGTTTCTGTTTTTTTTTCAAATTCAGAGTGTGATCTAATAAGTTTTATATTTTTGTTGCAGCATATTAAGGCAATTATCACTTCTGAAGAGGTTAGTTTACTCTTTGATTCCATTTCGTTACTCACTTAGATTTATATTGTTTTGTAGTTGAAAGATTCAATTTTGATTTAGTTTGGATAGATTTTTTTCCTCAGTGTTCATGTTGGCGTTTGCTCAAGGAAACACGGTGGTTGATATAATTTTCCAGTAATTTTCTTTTCTTCTTTACACTAATAAGGCGAAAAATGGAATGGAGAAATTTACTTACCAAAAAATTGAGCTTCATGCTCATCGGCTCCATTAAAGACTCCACAGTCTCCACTCTTATGTAAATCCCTAAATTTTGAATCTTTTTTTCTTTTTCTCTATTTATCATATCTGTAAATTCTGCAATGAACTGATCAAAATGCGATTTGAAGTTTAAAATTTGATTGTTTTTTTTAATGAACAGAGCGGATTTCCCAGTGACAGTACTGAAAGACATGACAAGTTAACATAGAAAAAACAATGTCGTCCATTGATAAAGAAACAACTTGCAAATCCACAGAAATACCACAGACTTTATACACTGGTGATGGTCTTCAAAAGCTCTATCTTCTCCTCCATTTCTCCTGTCACGTACAAAGATTTGTTCTTTTTTATCTTCATTAGCTACTTACTGGCGAATAAATTGAAGCATCTTACATTAGTCTATTCTATTTTAATTGTTTTTCTCTATTTCGTTTCTGGGTTTATGAAGAAATTGAATGTCTTCCATTACTTTGTTTTGATTCGATTTTATTTTTGTTTATTTCTCTTTCTATTGCCTTTTCCTACTTGGGTTGTGTGTTAGTGATAAAAATGTTAATTTTAGTAGGAAAGTGGAAGAAATAGATTGAAATAAATGTTATAGAATTTGTTTTATTCATTTTGTGTGTACATAATAAGTTAAGATTAGAGAATGGGCAGCAAGAAAAAAGAGTAAGATACAATAAGAAATCAAGCAGACATTTCAGAGTTCGAGCTAATGTAAAAGAGATAGCTTTTGACCATAGTTCTAGAGCTGCGGGTACAAGCTTGCTGATGTTCACTCTTGACCCTAGAGGTATTTGTTTTTGGTATCAACCCTAGAGGTATTATTAGTAGCTTCTTATACGTTCACAATCTCTGTTATCTGTATAAATTGTCCTAATCTTGCTATTTCGATTTACTTTTATGAAGGGAAAATATTGTGTTGAATGAATTTGGAAGTCCCAAAATGATGAATAATGGGGTCACTATTGCTAGAACTATTGAGTTACATGATGCCACAGAATATGATGGTCCAGAGCTTATTCATGAGCTTTGTGTGAGAGAGCATTTCGGTGTAACTTATTTGTTGTTAGTTGTTTTGTGGCAAATTCGCAAGTACGACTAATGACTCGGTTAGTGCTTGGACAACCACTATGTTTATCTTTGCTCGGGAAAATATCCAGTTAAACGCCACTTCTTGTGCAAATCCAGTTACCGTCACTCGGGAGATTGATAAGACTGTGCAAGGTCTGATCGAAGAGCTTCAGAACAAAGCTAGACCTGTGAAAGGTCGTGATGACATCAATGATACTTACTTTTAAATTACCTTCTTTGTAATGCACCACTGTGATTGCTTTTGCTAATCAATTTGTTTTGCTTTTTCCAGTTCTGGCTTATCAATTTAAAGACTGAACAACACAAGAGGTTTCGAACAAAAGTTGTATAAATTAAACAGTCAACTATAAAAAGTATATTTTGTATATAGAGCAAATAACAAATAAAAAATTAAAGTAAGTTCACAAAAATAAGTACAAAACAACACACCCATGTATATCAACTGTTTTTACCCAAAAACACAAACATAGATGAAACAAATCCGTTATTACATAGTTGAATATTTGGCCAATTCAAAGTGTAAAAGTTTGCCAACTCATCGATTATGTCTTAAGAAATTTAACCAAGTCATCATAATGTGAAACATTAATAGAAAAGAAAGGTTGCCCAACGAAACAAGAATGATAGTTACTAGGATAAGTAACACAGTGATAGAACCAGAAAAAACATAGAACATAATTTCAATAGCAAAGATCGTTATGGTAACTGCAGAAAAAAAATCCTTAGAAAATGAAAAGACGTCAATTTTTTTTTAGTATTTGTTACCAAACGACGATAAACAAAAGTTAAAAACAGATTTTGGAAAATATCGGATTAACCAGTTTTACACATAGACAACTATAATTGTTGTAATACCCCGACCGCCACCGTCCGTGAGCACACCAATGTCCCCTCTAGGCCTGTGGACGACCCCATGTCCTCTGTAGGCCCATTGGGCCTTACCCTCGTCCGACGGTCGGTGCATTATTTTTCTGAGGCTCAAGAACTTGTTTACTGTCCCTATAAATCACCACATGATCTTTCCCTGTGCGTTGGTCTCACTTACACAGTACCGACAATCACTTCCCGGTAGGTCACCCATCCTAGTACTACTCCAGCCCAAGCACACTTAACTGCANCCATTGATGCATCTCCAAGTTTGAAAAGTGGGGTTGAATGTCCATCAGCCTCATCACTGTTTAATTCATCCATCATCTTCTTTAACTTTTGTCTCTGCATTTCTGCAGCAGTTAAGTTACAGTTTTGGGGTGTCTTTCCTTTTGATGATCCTTCCCGACTCTGAATTGCGGTTTTGCTTGCTGGTTCGAGTGGCAATTTCGACTTTTTTGACTTTGACATTGAATCATCTTTAGACGAATCTGATGGTGACGAAGGAGGTATAGTATTCAGTAAGGCAACTCCAACATGAGCCTTGAAATGTGAACAAAAGATAATTGAATCAAAAGAAAGAAAATGAAGCATATGCATCATCATTTGCTAGGCATCTGCAATGCTAAAGCTCAATCTGGCCAGTATAATTCATATATGTGTTACCTGCTTCAATGCTCCAACATCATTCGTCATGTCCCCACACATCAAAGTCTCCCTGCTTTGAAGGTCAATAAGATCAGCTCCTGTTGTGGAGCAACTCTAGCAAAAACCTGAGAAAAGAAAAATGATAAGAACTTCAGACTCTATTATTTATAAGTGCTAAGAAATAACAAGTGATAAAGACAAAAGGTGTGTCTACCTTAACGAAAGGAATGACCCGCAGAACAGCAGAAGTACTCTGTAGCATTTCAATGCTGTCACCTCTCATGAGTCACTGCAATGGTTTCGCTCTCTTTGTTACTGAATACAAAAATCAGGTCATCTTTTCTCAGCAGAAGTAGGAGAACGACAGAAAAAGAACCCATCTAAGTGTTAGATCTTTACTACTCGACCAATCATAGCAGACCAAAATACTTGAAAGCAAAACACTGATATGGCTCTAAATATATATTATAGAAGGAATAAACAGAAGGATGATCCAAGGGCTGACAGAGCGACAGGTGGATTAATGAAGATTAAAGAGTCACGTGAGGAGCACAAGTCTTCAAAGGAGAAAAGAAGTAGAATTGGATCGTCACTCTCACGCGATTGAAGCTGGTGAGGAACGAAGAACAACAGCTCATCTTGATCAGGTATGGTTATTAGTAGTTAGTTGAGTCAGTCATTGGAGTCTGTATAGTATAAATAGATCTCCTCGCTTGTTTAGAGGTTACGTTGATGTTTGTGTAAAATGGTGATGTGCCATTGTTAGGGATTGAGCTTTTACAATTTTGTGATTAGTCTCTGATGAGGCCATCCAGCCGGATAGCCTACTGCCGAGACATGAACCACCCGTGACTCGGAGCAAGACTGACCGTGTCCCGGCCATGAATGATGGACCCATGATCCGGAACAAGGATAAGCAGCTTAGGCTGTTATTTGGCCAAACCACTCAAGAGATCATGGATGATCTCATGCTGGAACCGGTCCAAGTGAATGATGACAACATCACTTGGCCACTCTTGAAGACATCATCGTTTGAAGAAGTCTTCACCATCACTCTTGGTNTTTTCTGAGGCTCAAGAACTTGTTTACTGTCCCTAGAAATCACCACATGATCTTTCCCTGTGCGTTGGTCTCACTTACACAGTACCGACAATCACTTTCCGGTAGATCACCCATCCTAGTACTACTCCACCCCAAGCACGCTTAACTGCAGAGTTCTGAAGGAGTGGTTGACCGAAAAGATAAGTGCACTTTGGTGACATAGGTAGCCAAATCAAATGTCTTAAGCCTCTTCTCATGCACCATCATACCAGAACATGGGATGTTACAATTGTATTGTCATCAATTAACGATACAACAAAAGTTTTAAAGAACAATGTGTACAGAGAGATTTTCGACAACCTATAAGCAGAAAAAGATAGGAACCACTGAGTTTACCTTTACGAATATTCTTTCGATAAAAATATACATCAGAGTTTTGTTTTTCAGTAGTAGAAGACTCTTCACAATTACTTGCAATTTTAAAGTTACTTGACTTGTCGGACAAATAGAAATGTCTATTTTTAGAACAACTGAAACTTATGTTTCTACTAAAACATATTACATTAAAAACTAAGGAAAGTAATTTAAATTTATTCACATAACCAAAAAATTACATAGCATAAGAACATAAAAAGACAAGAGAACCTAACAAAATTATAAATTATAAACATATATTCATATAATATCATATAATACTATTGGAAAACTTACAGTAAAAACAAACACACAAACATCACATATTTAATATCAATTTTATGATATTACTATTTTTTATCATTTATTATATCATTAGTATTATAGATTTTTATGAATACGAAAATTTTATATACGATGATTCCAAAAACCAATAATAATTTTATTCATTTATTTGGATGACAGGTATCAACATAAAATTAAAAATATGTCATTTTTTTATTTTACTTTATAAACTTGTCATATTTTTCTACTAAAATTATAACCACTTTCTCTCATTTATTATTGTCAATTAAATAAAAATTATTAAGCTTATTAATACACAATATTAAAAAATATTATGAGAAAGAAATTATAAAAATAACTAAAAAATAATATAATACATGTCAAGTTTTATCATATTCATCTTTTACTCATTTTTCTTTATATTTTTGTATAAACTTCCTAAACAATCATCATTTCATATTCTTTTTTTCTGAAATGTTTTTTAAAGTATCTCCAAAATATCTCCAAAATATAACATAATTCAATTAAAATTAATATAAATACTAATTTTTTTGATTTGAATATGAAAACATAAAATCAAGACACCCGCGCATAGAGCGGGTTAAACCCTAGTGTGACATAAAAGATTAAGGAGTTGTGATTTTAATCATAGGAATTAAAATCAATAAAACTCTTTAAATGATTTTTATTTCATTCTCATTACATTAAGAAAGTGCTTAGAAAATCCAAACATTTGGATTTTAAGCTTGCAAATATTTATCTTGCAAAATTGAAAAATAAAAGTACATCTCACTAGACTATGTGAGAGTTTTAGTGACATTGATGTATATTATTATATGCACTAGTTATGATATAATTTTTGCATAAGAAAATTGAGTTGATATATGAACAATCCATATCCTAATAATTGGATGGAATGAAATATAATTTGAGATTCATATTTTCAAATGAATCAAAATCCATAAGTGTATATGTTTTCACTATGGGTGGAGAAGTTGTGTTCTGGTGATCTCAAAACAAACATGTATTGTTCATTGTACTGTGGATATGAATTAGTGATTCATAGTTTTAGACAAAACTAGTGAAAAAAAACACAATGATTTTGAAATATCTGAAAAAGATATTTTATAATGATTCATACTATTTATATTTATATGTATATATTGTGATAATATATATGCAATAGAATAGATATGAAGTGTTGTAGGACGAAGACATAACAAAAGAGGTTATCACAATTGACCGTGTATCGTCAAAAGATAACATAACTGATACTCTAACAAAAAGCCTTTGTAGAGATCAAGTTGAAACATCTAAGAGAATGAGTTTATGGTCTCGGACAAGTTAGCACGGCAGCAACTCTACCTAATAGATTGGAGATCCCATGAAATAGATTCAAGGAGAATACAAAGTTATAGCTAACGGTTCAACATTGTCGAAATAAAATCAATTCATTCACATGGTGAGACAATATTATAAGAGATAGGGTAAACAATATGACTTGAAGCGAGAAGGGTTAAGTTAAAAAGTTTTTTAATGGTTCTTAAATTGGATATAATCAAATAGTGTATCTACAAATCTACAAAGATGACACTGTAAGAAAACCACCTATGTGGAAGTGAAGTGTGGGCCGCTTCAAGGAGAATGTTGTTTGGCCAGTTCTCTACGTTTTCACGAGACCAGGCAGGTGTTCATGGCTGAAACGAACACAACAGTGAGAACCAAAAGACGGTTAAGAGTTAATTGTGTGATTTAAGTTGTCTTGGTATACACAAAAAGCCGTAAGTTCAAAGATATCGTATCTACTGATTGGTGAGTATATCCGATTTAAATTCACTACGGAAAGTTCAAAGGGAAACCCACTTATCCAGATGCGATTAATTGTCTTGATCAAACAATCATAAGTTGAATCAATGTATTCTAAAAGATGTGACTCTCGGAAATATGTGACTTTCGGAAGGATGCGACTTTTCGGAAGGATGCGACTTTTCGGAAAGATGCAACTTTTCAATTCATAATCAAAGAATCACGATTGTTGGAAACACCCATGCACTTACTATAAATACATATTCATTACCACAGATTTGGAGATGGATTTTTTACAGAATTCTTTTTGACATAAACAAAACTATTCATAAGTTCTTGTCCTTTCAAAGTATGTGTGATTCAAGCCGTCGTTTGAGTTTTACAGGGCACCGGAGTTTGACAGTACCGCCGTTCCGGTGAGGTAAGCCCTTCCTATCCTGGGAGGTTATATTCCATCAACCGTTGGTACCGAGCGGAGAATAGTTTCCTTAAGGAAACACGGTTTTGCCGTGGGTTC
>KE157899.1:30247-45219 GCA_000411055.1 Leavenworthia alabamica
AGTGATGTTAATGTATATTATTATATGCACTAGTTATGATATAATTTTTGCATAAGAAAATTGAGTTGATATATGAGCAATCTAAATCCTAATAATTGGATGGAATGAAATATATTTTGAGATTCATATTTTCAAATGAATCAAAATCCATAAGTGTATATGTTTTCACTATGGGTGGAGAAGTTGTGTTCTGGTGATCTCAAAACAAACATGTATTGTTCATTGTACTATGGATATGAATTAGTGATTCATAGTTTTAGACAAAACTAGTGAAAAAAACTCAATGATTTTGAAATATCTGAAAATGATATTCTATAATGATTCATATTATTTATATTTATATGTATATATTGTGATAATATATATGCAATAGAATAGATATGAAGTGTTATGTATAATAAAAAAAAATTTTATGTAAGACGAAGACATAACAAAAGAGGTTATCACAATTGACCATGTATCGTCAAAAGATAACATAACTGATACTCTAACAAAAGGCGTTTGTGGAGATCAAGTTGAAACATCTAAGAGAATGAGTTTATGGCCTTGGACAAGTTAGCACGGCGACAACTCTACCTAATAGATTGGAGATCCCATGAAATAGATTCAAGGAGAATACAAAGTTGTAGCTTACGGTTCAACATTGTCGAAATAAAATCAATTCATTCTCATGATGAGACAATATTATAAGAAATAGGGTAAACAATATGACTTGAAGCGAGAAGGGTTAAGTTAAAGAGTTTTTCATGGTTCTTAAATTTGAAATAATCAAATAGTGTATCTACAAATCTACAAAGATGACACTGTAAGAAAACCACCTATGTGGAAGTGAAGTGTGGGCCGCTTCAAGGAGAATGTTGTTTGGTCAGTTCTCTACGCTTTCACGAGACCAAGCAGGTGTTCATGGCTGAAACGAACACAACAGTGAGAACCAAAAGACAGTTAAGAGTTAATTGTGTGATTTAAGTTGTCTTGGTATACACAAACAGCCGACAGTTCAAAGATATCGTATCTACTGATTGGCGAGTATATCCGATTTAAATTCACTACGGAAAGTTCAAAGGGAAACCCACTTCTCAAGATGCGATTAGTTCTTCATAGTTGAATCATACAAATTGTGTATAAGAAAATCTCCATTCATGTGGGGGATTGTTGGGATTTGTAGTAAGTTGAATGGGAGATTGTCTTGATCAAACAATCATAAGTTGAATCAATGTATTCTAAAAGATGTGACTTTCGGAAAGATGTGACTTTCAGAAATATGTGACTTTCGGAAATATGTGACTTTCGGAAGGATGCGACTTTTCGGAAGAATGCGACTTTTCGGAAAGATGCAACTTTTCAATTCATAATCGAAGAATCACGATTGTTGGAAACACCCATGCACTTACTATAAATACAAAGTCATTACCACAGATTTGGGGATGGATTTTTACAGAATTCTTTTTGAGAGAAACAAAACTATTCATAAGTTCTTGTCCTTTCAAAGTATGTGTGATTCAAGCCGTCGTTTGAGTTTGACAAGGCACCGGAGTTTGACAGTACCGCTGTTCCGGTGAGGTAAGTCCGTCCTATCCTGGGAGGTTATATTCCATCAACCCTTGGTACCGAGCGGGGAATAGTTTCCTTAAGGAAACACGGTTTTGCCGTGGGTTCGGATTTAAATATTTAATTATAGTTTTATTATACTTCTTTCGTTCATAACTTTTGCCTCCAGTATCAGAATGGAGTAATATCGGTGTCTATGCGTAGATATTGAAAATAGCTTTCTATGAAGATATAGAACGTGTTATTTGAGTACGTATATCGAAAAATATCGAATTTTCAAGTTAAAATAGAATTATTATTAATAATTCTGTTTATGAAACTTGTTTTGTTTGTAACTTTTGATTCCAATGTGGGAATCAAGTGATCTTGGTGTCTGTGTGTAGATGTTAACATTATATTTTTAACAAGATATAAAACGTAATTTTTGAATATGTAAATAGAAAGATATGAAAGTTACAAAAGTGGAACCAAAATCCGGTTTAATCGAACCAAAATCTGATACGGTTAAGTGACTTCTAATACCTGGTTAAAGCCTATTTCGGTTGTTTTTTGGATGTGGTTTTAGATGGCAGAATTAGGGAAAGAAAGAGAATAAGCAGCTATGGCCGAGTACGAGACACATTTTAGTTGCTTCGTCCACTCTTCTTTTTTTTCATTTCCAAAACGACAATCTCGTTGTTGGGATAAGCTTGAAGAACAAGAAAGCTTTACTAACCGAGTTATGGTTAAAAAAAAGACTAAACAGAGTTATGGATTGGCAAGAAAAAGATTCAAATATATTTCCAAAATACTATAGGAAGTTGTCTAATAGTTTATTGGAAATTGTTTAATTGTTTATTGGAAGTTATCCAAATTAGAAATAGGAATTAAAAAGTCTTTTCTTATATAAGCATATGTCAAGTTTGTGACATAGCTTAAGAGAGTCATTCATACATTGTTAGTTTTGAGTCAGTTTCTAATAATACAAGAGAGTTATTTGATTAGCTTGTGTTCTAAGAAACAAGAATTGGTATATGAGCCAACATGGAGGATAAGAAACCAGAAAAAATCGGTAATTCTTGGATTCTATGCTAACATCAACAAACTACACTGTGTGTACCACGAGAATAAGAATTCTTCTCAAAGTTCATAAAATCTGTGAGACTCTTCAGTCCGATGATGCAGACATTGACAAAAACAACATGGCTTTGGCATTGATGTTTTAATCAATACTGGAGAGTTTAATCTTGCAAGTAGGAGAGCTTGACACCGTAAAAGCTGTATGGAAAGCAATAAAATCAAGACATTTTGGAGCTGATAAGAGTCAAGGAGGCAAGGTTACAAACGTTAATGGCAGAGTTTGATAGACCTAAGATGAAAGAGTCGGACACCATTGGCGAGTTTGTTGGAAAACTATCTGAATTATCATCCAAAGCATCCTCGTTAGGAGAAAGTCTAGAAGAAGCCAAGATGGTGAAAAAGCTTCTTAAAAGTCTCCCAGTGAGAACATTCATACACATTATTGCAGCTCTCGAACAGGTATTAGATCTTAATACCACCAGCATTGAGGATATAGGTAGAAGACTCAAAGCTTATGAGGAGAGAATCGCAGAGGAATACATACAACTTGAAGATTAAAGCAAGTTGATGTACTTGAACATGGAGCCACATACATATCTTCAAAATTATGGAATAATCGAGGGCGAGGATGTGGCATATGTGTTTTTGGACGAGGAAGATGCAGAGGAAGTAGTAGCTTCCTGAGCAATGAAACAACAGATCAAAATCCCAAACAAAATCAAGATAAGTCAAGAGTGACATGTTATTGAGCCAATCGAGCTACAAAGCATCTAACTGCCCAGATAGACTCCTCAAGTTACAAGAAATTCAAGATAATAAGAGTGACACTCAGGAAGCCGAAAAATGATGGTAAATGAGATAGTACATCTAAGTGAGGGAAATTTTACACCTCAAAGTCATGGGATTCACGGTGAGGTGAATAACATATGGTACTTGGATAATGGTGCGAGCAATCACATGACTGGGAATAAAAGTTATTTTTCTCAGCTTAATGAAGAAGTGACTGGAAAAGTGAATAGAGATAATGGAGAAAGAAAGGTATTAAGTGAAGTATATTACATACCAGATCTTCAAAGCAATATCATCAGCCTAGGACAAGCCACCGAAGCAGGCTGCACAGTGAGAATGAAAGAAGAAACCTTAACTATACATGATCAAACAGGTAACATACTAGTCATGGCAAGAAGATCCAAGAACCGATTGTACAAAGTTACTCTAGAAGTTGAAAGTGCAGTATGTCTGTACCTTAACTCGTCAAGTAAGTCTATGATCTGGCATGAGAGACTTGGGCGTGTGGGTACCAAGACGATGGGAACTATATGATACAGAAACAGATCGTGATGGGCATACCAAAAATAAGTGTGGAGAAAGAAATATATGAATCCTGTTTTGCTGGAAAACAAGTGAGAAAGACTTTTCCCGTGGCTTCAAATTTCAGATCATCACTCCAACTTGAACTCATTCATGGAGACCTCGGTGGTCCTATTACTCCTCCAACAAGTGCAAGAAATAGGTATATCTTCGTACTCATAAATGACTACTCAAGGTACATGTGGACAATTCTTCTCAAAGAGAAGAGTGAAGCGTTTGAGAAGTTTAAGATCTTCAAGGTAATAGTGGAGCAAGAAACAAACTTAAAACTCAAAACATTTAAAATTGACAGTGGAGAGGAGTTCCTATCTCAAGAGTTCAAGCTTTATGTGTGGATAACGGAATTCAAAGGCATCTAACGGCTCCCTATACACCCCAACAAAATGGGGTAGTTGGACACCGAAACAGAACACTCCTAGAAATGACACGAAACATCCTGAAACAAATGGGTATACCAAACTTTATATAGGGAGAAGCTATCAGACACTCCACCTACACAATCAACAGAGTAGCCACACGAACTTTGGAAAACACTACTCCATATGAGATGTTCAAAATGAGAAAACCCGGACATATGCGAGTATTTGGATGTCTATCTTATGTGAAGGTAGATACACTGTATCGTAAGAAGTTAGACGATCGATCCCGAGTGATGGTTCATCTTGGAACCGAGCCTGGTTCTAAAGCATACAGGTTGTATAATTCCAAGAATCGAAAAGTTGTGGTAAGCTGTGATGAGACAAAAGGCTGGAGATGGGAAAAAACGTGTGATAAAGAACCTGAACGACCAGGAATGTTCAGATTAACAATTGAAGATTATGGAAATCAAGGAGTAGCTGAGGATGAAGCTCAGAATCATCGAGAAAATGATGAAGATATTCAAGAAACAACTCAAGATGATTTCCGAGATAATCAAGAACCTGTGGAAGAACACTTGGAGAGAGAATTAGAACTAAGAAGATCTACGAGAAATCGCACTAAGCCAAGTTATCTAGATGATTACTTGTTATTGGCAGAAGTAGAAGTTGAACGCATCTTGTTAGTACTAAACGAAGAACCATATGATTATCTTGTAGCAAAGGAGTTCGATGAATGGATCCAAGCGATGGAAGCTGAGATAGACAAAAACGATACTTGCACATTGGTATGTGAAACCAATTGGATTAAACTGGATCTTTAAAACCAAACTCATATGGGACAATCAACAAGTATAAGGTGAGACTTGTAGCTAAAGGATATGTTCAAAGGCATAGGATTGAATTTGATGAAGTGTTTGCTCCAGTAGCAAGGATGGAAACAAATTAGGATCGTTATTGCTTTAGCAGCTTTGAGTGGGTGGGAGATTCATCATCTCGATGTAGAAACATCTTTCTTACATGGTGATCTCAAAGAAATTGTCTATGTAACTCAACCAGAGGGGTTTGAACAACAAAGAATGGAAAGAAAAGTTTATAAACTGAAAAAAACTTTATATGGTTTAAAACAAGCCTCCAGAGCGTGGAATAATAAACTAAATAAAATACTTAAAGAAATGGAGTTTCTCAAGTGCTCCAAGAAACCTTTCTTGTACCGTAAGTCAGATGGACAAGACCTTCTCCTTGTGACTGTTTACGTAGATGATCTTCTTGTCACAGATACAAACGTGACTTCTATCATTGAGGTCAAACTTTGAATGGCAGCTAAGTTTGATATGAGTGATTTAGGAAAGCTAACATATTCCCTAGGAATTGAAGTTCATCAACATGAGAAGGGAATCTATACTATAAATGTATAGTTCTTCTCTCTTGGTGACGATACATGGCGGCATGTATGAATGAAATCTGTCTTTCTTTTTAAGTCCTCCACTTATTTACTTTTGTTTAATTTTGGCCCTTCTAATTTTAATTACCTCTTCTTCTCTTTCACTACCTGTCCTAGAATCTTAAAAGTAGCCATATGAACCACGTCTTCTTCCGATTATATCATCAAAATAATAAAAAAGACAATAGTCCCTTTTCCCCTTCTGTAAACTTTTAACAAACCCTAGTTTCTTTGTAATTCTACTTGACTCCTTATACGAGTAGAGTTGTTTCGTATCCCGATTCACGTATGTATACTCTTTTTAAACTCTTCATTTTCCTCATCTTTCACTATTATCTAATATAATCTCAATTTTTCACATTGAATTTTAATATTAAATTCTATTTCTCTATTTTGTTCTTAAAGTTATAATTTCTGGAATCTTATGAAGAATTCGAGGAATCTGAAATTGTTTTTTCTCACCATTATTTCCCAATGCCCCGGCCAGAGGATGGTTACAAGAAAAAGAACCGTCTGGTTGATTCAGAGAAAACTCAGAACGATTAAATAATAAATCGAGGTTGCTTCCTTCACCAGCGAGGTAGTCATCAGAGGAAGAATATTCTGATGACAGAAGAAATAACATGAACCCGCCATATCTGCTAGTTGGATAAAGGATTGAATGAGTTGGTAAAATGATGATTTCCGTTTGTACAGGTATGAGAAGGACTCTTAAAGGACGAGATCTAAGCTACGGTACTCAAATTCAAATTCCATTCATTTGTAATTGTCTGACCTTTCATTATTTCAGCTGAATACCATCTTCCTAATTCATGTACCTTATGCAGCATCTATAACAAAGCGATTCAATGTCAGTGTTGTGGGTATACATCATAAACTAAATCAGGTTTGAATTCCACATCCGATAATTCATTGTATAATTTATCTACGCTTAGAACTAATTTTTTCCTCCAACATTGGGTGGGTTTCTTTGTTTGACTCATTGGGTGGTCAAGTTCACCTTGAGGGGTACCTATCTTTCTCTTGTGAATATGGAAGTTGTGATAATTCGCTCATTATATTGTTTGTGTTTGAGTGAACTAATTTTTTAATTCTTTGTAAGTTCAGGAAGCTTTATAATTTTTTTTTGAAGAAAAACTTCATGTAGAAAGATAAGTATTGCTTTGATGCTATATGCTTAAAAACTTACAATTTCTTGCCAGTTTTTTATTTGTCATGAAGTTTTTTGTTTTATTTTACGGGATTTTTAAAGCAGGAAATAAAAAAGCAGCTAAAGAAATCAAAGAATCCAAACGAGATCAATGGATCGAAGACCAAGTTAACTACTTAACTTATGTTGAAAATGATCAGGAAGATGACTGAAGTAACTCTGATACTGAAGATGTTTATTAAGATGATGAGGCCTATGCTATAGCTCTTCATGAAACTGAAGAAAGAGAAATGGCAGCTAAATTCTACTATCCTTATTTCATGGCATTAGTTTGTTTTGTTTTCATCACATTTGTCCATGGTGTTAACCTTCTTAGTATAGAGGTCCTGTTAGATACTCCTTCTGTGTATATTATTAGGTAGTTAATGTTTGTAACTGAGCCAATCAACTTACTTGAAGTTGTGTGCCATGGAATAATTTGATATAGTCCTTCTCCATCAAATTATTTAATTATTTGGGTACTAACTCCTAAATAATCATTTCAGCTTTATGTTAGTATACTTTTGAACAAATGTATGTATGAATGTCAAAAATGCATTCACCAGTAAGGTAATGAAAACAATTGTAATATACTTACATTAAATGATCACTGGTATCAGAGAAGGTTATTTTCATACCTTGCAGCATATGACCTCACATTGGACTGAAGTTTGATAGTCTCTCATCCATTTTTTTGGAAAAAGATCAACTAAAAATTAGAATTGTAGGATCGAGGATCAATAGTAAGCTTCTTTGAGGTGAGTTAATCCAGAAAGAATAATAAATTTATTTTTTTAAAAGAAAGTTTCGTACAAATTAACTCACGTTTTTAGAGAATTACTTATCAAGAACATGAAAATATGAGAAACAAAAAAAAATTATTTATATACTTTTTCCATTTCATATTTTGTAACAAAATACAAACACACTTTTACATTATATTGATTTTTTACATCTTTTCAATTATTTCTAGAAAGTATTAAACTTCTTTCACAACTATTTGTATTCTTTATTTATAGGAATAAATATAAACATTTTTAATATTAATACAAAAACTATAATAATAATCTTAACTAAAAGAAATCATCAAAATGAAAGAAGATTAAGTGCTCATAAATTTAGCACTTAAAAGTCATACAATTACAATATGTATATATATATATATATAAGTTATTTATAACTTAAATTTTATGCACCATAATTTATTTTTAAAAAAGAATATAATAGAAAATAATTTATATAGATAAACCTACCTTTTTTTAAAATGAACGTATGTACGATTTTTATCATTATTTTATATTAAATAAGAATGTCAATATGAGACCTATATATTACAACATTGTAATGTAAACTACGTACAGAAAGTGTTAATGACGGAAAATGTAAAACAATTAAATTTTAAAATAAGTAAAACCTATTTCTCTAACACTATTATTATTCTTGTAGATCTCATGATGAAAATATTTAAAAAAAGTTAATACAACGTCCTTGCGAAGTACGGGTACATTCCTAGTATCTAATTAAAGATAAAACTTAAATATCACATTATTCCAGTGTAACTTGGAAGATAACCATATTATATGTTATAATTTTCCTTGTAAGTAAATGGTATCTAATGTTTTTGCTAAAAGAAAATAGTTATTTTAGTTGGAGAAAAAAAATGTTTTCATCGTAAATATGTCAAAAAAATTATCACTTGTGTACGTAATGATAGATCGTTCGGTTGCTCCAGTCCGTTGTGTGTCTTTTATAAGATTTTTGTAATAAAATTATGTTCAATTCTCTTAAATACTACCAAATTAAATTTAATTTTTAAAAATATCATTAAAATTAATTTAAAACAAAATTAATATTTAATAATTTAATTAAATAATTAAATTAAAAATTAGATTATATTTTGAATAAATTACATAAAACCCAAACAATAAATACTAAACTCAACCACTATATACTTAACCCAAACAATAAAAAACTTAAATCCAACCACTAAATATTCAATATTAACGTTAAATAAAAAATATAACATTAATAATAATGTCCAATTAAAAAAAATAATGTAAATTTGTCAAGTAAACTATAAATAATGGTACAAGAAAGAATTACTCTAAAATTATTAGAACTTTTAATTACAATTTTCTTTTTAATAATTAAATTGCAATGTGATTCGAAGAATTTGAAGATGCATACACTCATCTCAAAAGAAAAGGAAACAGAAAATAACAAATGGAAAAATGCCAAAAATGTAAATAAAAGATCACATTTTATATATATTTAATTATTTACAAAAATAAAATTATAGCTAAGTTTCCTTTTGTCTTAAGAACAAATGAATTTCCTTTTTTCTTATAGTAAACGAACTAAAAAGAAAAAGGTTGACTAATATATATCGATATTCGAATCTCATGTTTCAAATACAGTTGAAGAATTCCTTGAAACAATACCACAAGAGCTTCAATCCAAGATAATAACTATACCTCCCTCATCTGAATCCAAGACTAAACGTTGCTTGTTTGATGTCAAGTCATTGAAAAACCCAAATGAGAGTTTGGTCACTGTCTCTACAACTCTTTGTTTGTACGATGAGACATGGCCTCGTTGAAACCTTAAGAAAAGGAAGATGAATGTCGAGTTAACCAATGAGAAAAGAAATATTGAACGAATGAGGTTTCTCTCAGATGAAGAACGATATGGTGTTTCAACAAAACTAACTATCTTCACTGATCCATGGACCATCAAGAAAGTACTAACCACAAGTGATCTTGGCCAGCTTAGTATTCTTCTTCTTAAGACAAGTCTAATTGAGAACCACATTGTCAAATATCTCAATGATAATGACAAATACAACGTCCAACACGGCCCATGAATCATGGTTAATATGTATGACCATCACTCTAGATCTACCGTAGAGCTGCGTCTAAAGAGATGGACCATGTTGAACTGCTTTGTTTTAAACGGAGGATGGCGTTTGCATTTTGTCTGTCCAAGACGTTTGAGAAAATATGAAGAAATGGGACTGTTTTGGGATCCTTTTTATTTGATGTTACATTTTCGTGTGCTTTTCTCGTGCAATTCCATAAATTTTTGTTGATCATAAAACTCCAACTAGATAACTGGAGAATGATTTTTAGGTATAAATTTTGATTCTTCATTTGTTATTTTTTTTAAAATTGATATTGTGGTGTTCTAAAGAATGATGCTTTTTAATATTAAGAACTTAAAGAATATAAATATATTTAAAAATATAACAAAAAAAGAAGATAAATATTTCATATTAGAAAGCGTTTGATGATATAGCACAAACTAGGCAAGCAAAGGACTGCGAAACACCATAGTAATAAAAACAATTCACATTCTTATACTTAATGCGAAATTTGATCACGTCTATTTTGGGGAGGGACAATAAATAAGAAATCAGATAAACAAACAAGTTTTTATAGTTTAAGAAAACCTGTTGAAAATAATTAAGTTTATATTAAGAATATAGGTTGTGATATATAGTATAATATCAAAGTCATCGTGTTGGAACATATTAGAAGGTATTTCCACAATACAGTTATCTAGCAGTTATGTTTGAAGACTTGTGTTGGTTTGTGATACCTCTTCACTTATATATATATTTGCATGTACTATATACACTAGTGAAAATGAATAAAATATGTGTCTTTCGTGAAATCCATTGTTCATAATAAAAGATCAAAACTAGAGGGTGTTACATAACTTGAAGAACAGATTAATCAGATCTGTTAAAACAGAGTAAAATCTGTTTGTTGTCCAATCCTAAATTTAAACAACTTTGAGAGTGAAAAGTCTTACATGGTATCAGAGCCAGGTTACGGAGACAACAATGTATCAAAGTTATTCCGATCTTTAATGGTGATAACCATGGATTTTGGCACATCAAAATGAGAACAATCTTCCAAACAAAAAAATTGTCGGAAGTTGTTGAAGGAGGAGTTCCAAATTAACCGAGAGAAGGAGATCACAGTCGAGAAGTTGTGCAGTTAAGAACTTGATGGGAAGAGGCACATACAAAAGATTTGATGGCGTTACAAATCCTTCAAACTGCAGCGTCAGATGTGATATTTTCCCAGATATCACCAGCAACGAGTGCCAGCATGAGACTCATTGGAATTAGAATTCCAAATAAATTTTCAAGTGAGGATGATCAATCTTTAGTTTCTACGAAGAGAGTATAAGAATCTGAAGATGGAGGAGAGTGAAGACATAAATGGCTTCACAACTAAGTTGATTGGGATAGAGAATCAACTTAGAGTGCATGGTAAAGAGAAGACTGATTACCAGTTCGTTCAAAAGGTGATGATCTCATTACCAGAGAGGTTTGACAACATAGTTGTTGTGTTGGAACAAACTAAAGACCTATCGGTGCTATCAATCACAGAATTTATAGGCACATTGAAATCGCACGAGAAGCGCTTGAATCTTTGAGAAAAACGTATCAATGAGGGTGTCTTCTACAGAGAAAATGTTGTTTCAAAAGGAGGAAACAATAAAGAGAAAAAACGTCATGTGAAGACCAAAAAGTGGTGTGGCGTTTGTAAGAAAAACAATCACAATGAGGATCATTGTTGGAACAAGAAAAATCTTGTTCCGTCGCAAGTGAGTGCGAATGAAGAAAGGCAGTGCTATGTGCGTGGTGAAACAAGACACATAGCAAGAAAATGCAAGCTAGAAAGACCGAGAAAGTGAACCTAAGCCTAGAAGAAACAAATGACGACCGGGAGAGTCACATGTTGTTTAGTGCGTTTGAAGAAGGAGAATCTTCAAAACCAAAAGATGAAACATGGTTAGTGGACAGTGGATGCACTAATCATATGACCAAAGAAGCAAAGTACTTCATCACTCTTGGTAGAAGCAAGAGAATTTCAATCAGAGTGGAGAATGGTCAAAGCTTTATGGCTGAAGGGAAAGAAAACATTGAGGTTTCTACTAATAAAGGAGTGCACATCATCAAGGATGTACTTCTAGTGCAAGATTTATCAAAGAATCTCTTAAGTGTACCACAAATGATATCAAACGGATATCAAATGTTGTTTAAAGGTAATAGATGTCGGATCAGTCATCAACAAAGAAGGAAGATCTTAAACCTTAAGATGATACAAAAGAGTTTTTCTATACAATGGAATAATTTGGATGAAAGTGCTATGGTGTCACATGAGGAAGAAGATATCAAAACGAAACTTTGGCATATGAGATTTGATCATGCCAGCGAGGACAAGATAGAGAAGACGCAAAAGTTAAAGATTGTTGATAAACTTCCAAAGTTTCAAATAACAAAGAAGATATGTGATTCATGTGAGATAGGGAAACAAGTAAAGAGTTGTTTTCCTGAAAAATCTCAAATCAAAACAAGTGATGCATTGGAATTAGTACAATTGGATGTGTGTGATCCAATGCAAACAGAGTCAATGCGTGACATATATATTGGCTATAGCAGTAAGGCTAAAGGCTATAGAATACTTTCTTTAGATGAAGAGAAAGTGGAGATATCAAGAGATGTGGTATTTGAAGAAGAGAAGAGTTGGGATTGGGAGAAGAAAGAAGTGAAGAAAACTTTTGTTTCACCAACAGAAACTGAGTCTTCAAATACTCAACATCAAGGAGTGAGTGTTAACATAAACACTCAAGTGGGTACTAGAGAAGGAGAGGAGCAAAGTGAGGAAGAATCTCCAGTAGGACCAAGAGAAGTCAGAACAATCAACGAGTTGTTGCAACAGACAAGTCAAGCCGAAGAGATGGCAAAAATAGATGAGATGTGTTTGTTAATGGCTGAGGAACCATGTGCATTTGATGAAGCCTTAAAAGATAAGGTATGGATAGAAGCCATGGAAGAAGAGATACAAATGATAGAGAAGAATCAAACATGACGGTTGGTAGAAAAACCACAAGATAAAAACATCATAAGTGTGAAGTGGTTACACCGTTTGAAGACAAATGCAAATAGAGATCCTGTTAAGCACAAGGCCAGACTTGTTGCTACGAATATACACAAGACTATGGAGTGGATTTTCTTGAAACCTTTGCTCCAGTTTCAAGGTATGACACCATTAGAACCTTACTGGCGGTAGCAGCTCAAAAGAAATGGAAACTCTTTCAAATAAATGTGAAGTCATCATTTTTGAATGGAGAGTTGGAAGAAGAGATCTATGTTGAGCAACCACCAGGATTCCTTCGAAGAGGAGAAGAAGGGAAGGTTCTAACATTACATAAGGCATTTTATGGCTTGAAACAAGCGCTCAAAGCATGGTATGGACATATTCATGGCTACTTTTGGGAGAAAGGAATTAAGAGAAGCATCAATGACACTGCTCTGTATGTGTTGGGAACAGAAAAAGATGAGTTGGGAACAAAAGAAAACGTGTTGGTGATTAGTCTATATGTAGATGATATCATAATCATCGGAAGGAAATTGAACTTAATCAACAAGTTCAAAGAAGATATGAAGTGGGAGTTTGTGATGACTGATCTTGGAGAGTTAAATTTCTTTCTTGGAATGGAGATAGTCCAAGATGAAGATGGACTGTTTCTCTCTCAAGAGAAATATGCAAACAAGCTTTTGAAGAAGTTTGGAATGAAGGAGTGTAAGAATTTTTCATCACCTCTTACACCATATAGCAAAAGCTTAAAACGTGAAGCTGAGCAAAAGGGATTTATTAAGCTAGAGTATTGTCCCAAAAACAGACAAGTTGCAGACATACAAACAAAACCCTTACCCTTAGCAAGGTTTGAAGATTTGCGTGCAAGCATGGGTGTGTAGGAAAAACTTAATTAAGAGAGGGTGTTGGAATTAATTAAATTTATATTAAGTATATAGATTGTGATATATAGTATAATATAAAAGTCATCGTGTTGGAACATATTAGGAGATGTTTCCACAAGACAGTTATCTGACAGTTATGTTTGAAGAGTTGTGTTGGTTTGTGACACCTCTTCACTTATATATTCTCATGTACTATATATACACTCGTGATAATGAAAAAAGTATGTGTGTTTCATGAAATTCATTGTTCATAATAAAGATCAAAACAAGAGGGTGTTACATAACTGAAGAACATATTAATAAGATCTGTTGAAATAGAGTAAAATCTGTTTGTCGTCCAATCCTGAATTTAAACAACTTTGAGAGTGAAAAGTCTTACAAAACCAACCATCACTACAAAGTTTCAATGTTACTCAAGTTTTCAACTATCCCATTTGTTACTCCTTCCTTCACTATCAAACTACGAATCAGAAAAAGATAAAACATGCGACTAAACGCAAGCATGAGATCACTTAAGAGTGTAGATATCAATCATACTGAGGAATTAAAGAACAAAATCAGAACCTAAGCGATGACTCAGTTTATATAAACAGTATAACATCCATGCACGAGATTAGATGCCGAGGAACCTTGGGGAACGTTTGGGGATCTTCGGGAGTTGTTTTGGGTGTGAACTGGTGGCCAAAATGTTGGGTTGAGAAAGATCACCCGTTCGGGTGTAATGGCCTGAACGACCGGTTTAAACTGGCCATGGACCGGTCGGGTGAAACTTTATCTGACCAAGTGAAGTCTTTCGACACTTTGGGCTTAAGGTTCAAAAACTTGGCCGACCTAGGGTGAGTTAAATGTCAAAAATCAGACACAAAACAGAGGAAGAGAACTCTTTTTAAAGAGGAAAAAGAAGAGAAAGGAGAAGGAAAAGGAAGAGGAAGAAAGGTGGGGAAAATCAGAGGTAAAGTATGATTTTTTTGCTCCTTTAATGTTGATTATGAGTTAGAAACTCATTCTTTTGTTGTTTTAGTGGTAAGTGAGAAAGGGAGAAACATTCAAGAGAGGGATCAACGGATTTGGATTTGTTTTTGAGGTAATACTCCTTGATTCTTGATTATAATTGGTTATTTAAGAGTCTGGAAAGATTTGGAATGGATTTTTGTGAGAACTCACCTTGATTCTCCTCTGGTCCAAAGTGGATCGACCGGGTGAGGGAGGAGATAGACTGGGTGAAGC
>KE157902.1:3436-14885 GCA_000411055.1 Leavenworthia alabamica
TGTATAAATTAAAATTAATTTGGTTATATTTTTAAAAATTACACCAAACAATATTAGTAAAATGCGAAAATGTTCCAATATGAGTCCAAATTTTGCGTCTAGATGAGATATTTAAATCTTGAGCAAAGAAAATATTAGTGAAATGCGAAAATGTTGGAATATGCGTCTATATGTCACTGAAAGTTTAATTTACATTATAATTTTTTTTTTAGTTAAAACTAACCTTAATAATATTTATATTTTATTTGATAATTAAATTGAAATAATGTTAATATATATTTTTAAAAGTTAAAGATTATAACGATCGTTTTCTCATTTGCTAATCCTAGAGGCCTAAAATAAATTTATAAAATTAATAGTTTAATGTTATTTACTAATTCTAGACTGTGAATCTATATTTCAACGTACCATTTAAACACACAATTTCTGAGTTTTTAGATGAGTTTGAAAAATGCATCTGGATACACATCTGAACGACAGAAAAACAAACAACACCTAACATCTGTGTCTATATGTCAGACGCACGAACTGGCATGAAAACACGTTCATATTCAACAATCGTGGCTTGAAATGTTTGAATGTTCAACAACTCCTAGTTTACTTAATCATTTTTCCTAGTAGGATCACTTTATTTGTTAGATCTATGGAGGATCCTGACAATTATAAGGCCGCAGTGGCTATGGTCATGACTCATGACCAAATACTGAGGTTTGTCCTTGACCATGAGATAAACGTTCTTAAAAGCCCATTATAATTTTTTTCTGACGCCCTTTATATTTTTATGGGAAGCCCATTATATATTTTTCGGAAGCCCATTTATATATTAGTTTCCACCGCCTTAGCCTCTTAGGCGACTACTTCGTCCACCCTTATATAATAGCGATTAACCCAGTTTTTTTTTTCTTCCTTCGTAGTTTTGTTTTGTTTTGTTTTGGTTGGCCTGAAAATTGTCTCGATGGTGTTTCTCTCAATTCCCAACGGAAGAACTCTATTCGTCGATGTGAACCCTAATTCAACCACTATCTCCGCCTTCGAACAACTGATTCATCATCGTAACGATGTTCCTCAATCTTTTGTTCGTTACTCGCTCCGTATGCGAAACCCTAGACTTGTGTTCGGCGATTCAGAAGATTCTGATTCGATCTTATTATCCGATCTCGGTGTTTGTAGATTCTCTACTGTGATTATCCATGTTCCTCTGTTAGGTGGGATGCAAGCACCCGCTCCTCCGAAGCCTCGTCTCGATTTCCTCAATTCTAAGCCTCCTTCTAATTATGTAGCTGGTTTGGGTCGTGGTGCCACTGGGTTTACTACCCGGTCTGATATTGGTCCTGCTCGTGCTGCACCGGATCTTCCTGATCGTTCTGCTGCGGTTGCTCCAGGAGTAGGTCGTGGAGGTGGTACAGTGGCTACAGCGGATGACGATGAAGAAGCTGAAGAAAAAGGGTACGATGAGAATCAGAAGTTTGATGAGTTTGAAGGGAATGATGCTGGTTTGTTCTCTAATGCTGAGTACGATGAGGATGACAAAGAGGCTGATGCGATCTGGGAATCTATTGATCAAAGGATGGATTCTAGAAGGAAAGATCGGAGAGAAGCTAAGCTCAAGGAAGAAATTGAGAAATACCGAGCATCTAACCCTAAAATTACTGAGCAGTTTGCGGATTTGAAGAGGAAATTACACACTTTGTCTGCTGATGAATGGGATAGTATTCCTGAGATTGGGGATTACTCATTGAGGAACAAGAAGAAGAAGTTTGAGAGCTTTGTGCCTATTCCTGATACGCTTTTGGAGAAGGCTAAGAAGGAGAAAGAGCTTGTCATGGCCTTAGACCCAAAGAGCAGAGCCGCTGGTGGGTCAGAGACGCCATGGTCGCAGACTCCAGTGACTGACTTGACTGCAGTTGGTGAGGGAAGAGGTACGGTGTTGTCTCTGAAGCTTGATAGGTTATCAGATTCAGTGTCGGGGCAAACTGTTGTGGATCCTAAAGGATACTTAACTGACTTGAAGAGTATGAAAAGAACCACTGATGAAGAGATTTATGATCGCAATAGAGCTAGATTGTTGTACAAGAGTTTAACCCAGTCGAATCCAAAAAATCCCAATGGCTGGATTGCTGCAGCTAGAGTGGAGGAAATGGATGGGAAGATAAAAGCAGCTAGGCTTCAGATTCAGAAGGGCTGTGAAGAGTGCCCCAAAAATGAGGATGTTTGGCTTGAAGCTTGTAGGTTAGCCAATCCAGAAGATGCCAAGGCGGTTATTGCAAAGGGAGTTAAGCTAATACCCAATTCTGTGAAGCTATGGTTGGAGGCTGCAAAGCTGGAGCATGACGAGGACAACAAGAGTAGGGTGTTGAGAAAGGGACTGGAGTATATTCCAGACTCGGTAAGGCTATGGAAGGCTGTTGTTGGGTTGGCTAATGAGGAAGATGCAAGGATTTTGCTTCATAGGGCTGTGGAATGCTGCCCTTTGCATCTGGAGCTTTGGGTGGCGCTTGCAAAGCTCGAAACATATGACAATTCAAAGAAAGTGTTGAATAGAGCGAGAGAGAATCTCCCTAAGGAGCCTGCAATTTGGATCACCGCTGCTAAGCTAGAGGAAGCTACTGGGAACACGGCTATGGTGGGAAAGATTATTGATAGGGGTATTAAGGCTCTGCAGAGAGAAGGGGTTGTTATCGATAGGGAAAATTGGATGAATGAGGCTGAGGCTTCTGAGAGAGCTGGCTCTGTTGCAACGTGCCAGGCGATTATTAAGAACACAATTGGTATTGGAGTTGAAGAAGAGGATAGAAAGAGAACATGGGTTGCTGATGCAGAGGAGTGCAAGAAGAGGGGTTCCATTGTGACCGCAAGGGCAATATACGCTCATGCTCTTACTGTATTCTTGACCAAGAAAAGTATCTGGCTTAAAGCGGCACAGCTTGAGAAAAGCCACGGGAGTAGGGAGTCCCTTGATGCCTTGTTGCGTAAGGCTGTGACATATGTCCCTCAGGCTGAGGTTCTCTGGCTTATGGGTGCCAAAGAGAAGTGGCTTGCTGGAGATGTTCCAGCAGCTCGTGCTATTCTACAAGAGGCATATGCTGCAATACCCGACTCTGAGGAAATCTGGCTTGCTGCTTTCAAGCTCGAGTTTGAGAACAAGGAGCCGGAGAGGGCGAGAATGCTTCTTGCAAAAGCAAGGGAAAGAGGAGGGACTGAGAGAGTCTGGATGAAATCAGCCATAGTTGAGAGGGAACTTGGCAATGTAGAGGAGGAGAGGAGATTTCTTGATGAAGGCTTGAAGCAATTCCCAACATTCTTCAAACTTTGGCTGATGCTTGGGCAGCTCGAGGAACGATTCAAGCATCTGGAACAGGCAAAGAAAGCTTATGACTCTGGTTTGAAGCACTGTCCCCACTGCATACCGCTGTGGCTCTCATACGCTAATCTTGAAGAGAAAGTAAATGGGCTGAACAGAGCTCGGGCTATTCTAACCACGGCGAGGAAGAAGAATCCTCAGGCGGCTGAACTATGGTTAGCTGCTATTCGTGCTGAACTGAGGCATGACAACAAGAGAGAAGCAGAGCACTTGATGTCGAAGGCTCTGCAAGAGTGTCCCACTAGTGGTATCCTCTGGGCTGCAGACATCGAGATGGCACCACGTCCTCGCCGGAAAACAAAGAGTTTGGATGCTATGAAGAAGTGTGATCACGACCCCCATGTCACTGCAGCTGTCGCTAAGCTCTTTTGGCAAGACAAGAAGGTGGAGAAAGCCAGATCATGGTTTAAACGGGCTGTTACCCTTGCACCAAACATTGGCGATTTCTGGGCATTGTACTACAAATTTGAACTTCAACATGGCTCTGAGGAGACCCAGAAGGAGGTCTTGTCCAACTGTGTGGCTTGTGAGCCAAAGCATGGTGAGAAGTGGCAAGCCATCTCCAAGGCAGTAGAGAACGCTCACCAGCCTACTGAAGTCATATTGAAAAGAGTTGTGATTGCGTTGAGCAAGGAAGAGAAGGCTGCTTGAGAGTAACAAATACCTTTTTGTTTTTCATATGATCATGATCTGCTCATAGCACATTACTCCTTAGTTGTTGTTTTCTCTTTGCAGGCTCAACTTTTAGCCGTTCGTGTTTTCACCAGAAACTTGTAGAATTCTCAGTTTACTGAATGCTTCAATCTTCTTTGTGAGTCTCTGCATGTTGTAGTTGAGCTATTAATTTTTAATTTTGTTTATCCAATGCCCTTAGCTTTCATTCTTAGGGAGCTTTGTTTGGCTGGTGACTTAAGATTGGTGCTTACAAGTAACCCACACCAAAGCTTCTTTAGACACAGTGTAAGCTACTAACCCTTGACCTAGTTTTTAGAGTTCATTATTATCTTCTCTATTAAGTAATACTAACTGTGAATAGAGTACTTCCCAGGAAAGCTATATAGGTAAAACTCTTGAACTTGATTTTAATAAACCTGTAGCATGTTTAAATAGACAAACTAGTTTCTTGCTAAGCTCCCATAATTTGTTTGCCTTTTCTTCCACACTCTGCTTTCTTTTGGAGAGCTGATTCTCAAACCCATACGAGTGTGCTTGTTCCAGCTTCAGTAGACACCTGGCTTTGAGAGGGTTGTGTCGCTCTCAACCTGTGGTAACTACAATTTGTATTGGTCTTGGATAACCTAGTTTGTTAGTAACTTAGTATTAATGTTTTGTTATGGAAAAGGCAGGAGAAACGTCCGGAATCGGGATATGTTGTATGAACAGTCTTTTATTTTCGATTTAACAAGTGTTAAGGTAGAACTCGTGATGGCGTCTGTGAACCTGGACCTGCATGACTTGTAATTGATTATCTTTACCATCCATCTTTGAGCTGTTCGTCCCGGTGAACCTCAAGAGTAAAGACTGAAATCACAAAGATATTGGTGGTGTTACATGATCAGTCGTTTTCAAGTATACAATGCTTGGGTTTTGAAGTAGTTTCTTCTCGAACATTGCCTGCCGATGAGAACAGAAATACAAGACTAGGCTAAATGCGTTTTTGCTTATCCACCACTTTGTTTACAAGATTCGAATTAGGACCACATTAGACTGTATTCACAACATGTCTATGTCTAACCAAACGTGTATCTGTCTTATCCATCCCCACTCTAATTCCCAATCTTTGATTCTTGAGCAATATTGGGTAATTAACACGCACTGTTAAACTTTAACATATTAATGAAGACAATAATTTCTGTCACTAACTCGATCTTCATATGAGCAATTTGCTTTCACCGCTGGTTGACAAACTTAAAAGAGTCTGGACCACCCAATAAGATTATAGATATACATATAGAATGTTTTATAGCTTACGTTTGGTTCTTTTAGGCCTTTAGCTTATAGAAAGGTCAGTAATATGGACTCTGAATTTTTAACATCGGTCTGGGTGGTTTTGAATGTAGATCTTAGGCAGAGTTAATGTTCCGGTCTGATAAATAAATTTATATAACATATTTATTTTTATATTTGTTCGTTAGGAGTTAAGACCATTAGTATTTTGTTATTAAACCGTAGCTTGTAATAGGCTTGATCATGAATTTCCGGACCCGGATAAAAAATAGACAAATAGAACTGTATCCCAAAATATATAAACGGATCTACATACAAATAATGATTATTTTTAGATCGTATATTCAGATCTGATTAATATTAAAACAAAAATTTATAAATATCTGATCCATGAAAAAAAAAAAAATAAGGTCAATTCTCGAAACTACTACCAAATTAATTTTAATTTATACAAATACCATTAAAATTAATTTAAGATAAAATTACCATTTAATAATTCAATTGAATTAAATATTAGATTATATTTTTGAGAAATTATACAAAAATCAAACAATAAATACTAAACCCGAATACTAAACTCAATCACTAAATACTCAATCCAAATAATAAAAAACTAAACTCAACCACTAAATATTCAACACTAACATTAAATGAAAAATATGATTTTAATAAAAAATGGTGTTTATGTCTAATTAAAAAAATAATGTAATTTTGTCATAAAAACTATAAATGGTGATATTAAAAAGAATTACTCAAAAAACAAAGATATATAATGTGTATCTAAATTCCATCGATATTTAAAAAAAAAACTAGATATCCGGGTTTTTTTTATGGATATTCAAATTATATAGAGCTGATAAATTTCGACTTCTTAAGATTAACATGCATAATTTTGAGTTTAAGATTTATGTTTCATAAGATGTAAAATTTATTAGATTTTTAGTAGAAAAGCCTTAGGAAAACATATCACATATGGCTACTAGTCTCTATTACGTGTCCAAAATTAAAGTGGACATCAAAAGTGTTACCTTTATTTTCTTTTAAAAGAGAGAAAACATATTCACTATAATGTTCATATGATGATGGGACAATAACATGTTCGGTAACCTTTTTCACAAGAAATAACACAAACAGATAACGCTATAGTTGGTCTATGTAATAATAACGCGAGTGTGGAACATCAAATATAATATAGTAAGTGGATATATATGAAACCGCATATTTGACTTTGGTATTATCAAATGTCCATGTCTTGTTGGTTGTTGAAATCTTTTATTATTAATTATAATATATAGTTAGACTTTTTACACTCCTTTTATTTCTATCGTATTGTTAGTGGTTTGTAGTTGATTTTATTAGATAAGACCATCTTCTTTAATAAATCATATCTCCTCGTAAGTGTTACATAAAACTCAGATTGATATCTAAACAAGATATGGTACTTTACTCAACCAACAATTCAATTCAACTATGATGCAGACAAATAAATTATAAATCCAACTGTGGTTGGTTTAATATTTTTCTAATGTATTTTTGAAAACTAATTTCTAAAATTCACATGAATTCTAAATTGAATTTTATGGTTAACTATTATAATGAATGTCATTATAAAAAATAATATATTGTCATTTATCTACACACATATGACATATCTACATAAATATGTTATGGATCATGTTCAAAATAACTTTGAGTCTTAACAATAAAGTAAATTTTATTAGTTTCTTTTATGGAATCTGTGCAAAAACACATGTGAACATTTCCTTTAAGTCGGTCTTTTACTATAATACTAGTGGATTAATTATATTATAAAAAAAAGATATTAAGTGTAAAGTGTAAAAATAAAGCAATACTAAGTCGACCTCTAATAAAAAAACAATACTAAGTCGGTCCTCACCCCATCAAGAACGTGAACTCATGTCCTCAAAACATCACTTTCTTCAATTCTTTAGATTGTTTCTGTTTGCAAGAAATGATAATAATAATAATATATTATTTAAAAGCAATTAATATACTATTTATCACGGGAAAATGAAATGGGCCGACCACTTAAATGATTTTAATTATCTAATTGTTAGGAAATGATTTGTTTCATTTTAAGTAAACAAAAATAAAAAATTAGAAAGAAGGTCTAGAAATATCGGTGGAGGGACCAAATACTTAACACACTAATCCATCAAGTCAATTTATACAAATCTAAGGTCCACATTACTTGATTTTTCTACATCACATGTTTGACATTTTTGTCCTCATAAGGTCCCACTCTTTTATATATTTATAACATGTCTTTTTTTTTTATTATATTAATCTAATTAAAGGTATTTTCTAGAACCTTAAATTGACAGTCATATTTTTAAAAATAATAATCTCCTTTTTTATTATATAATAAATGTTTTTTAATTAAATAATTATCATGTACTAATTTTTTCTATAATATATTACGCCATTAATATTATAATTAAGTATTCTATAAAATATGAATTATTAAATAGTTATGTGATTATTATGGCTGATATTGTGCTATCAAATACATAATCCATCATCAACAACTAATAACCAAAAATACAAAATTATATTATAAATATGATTCGATCGTTAATTATATTATATACTATTTCATTAAAAAAGTTAATGAAGTTACAAAGACCCTCTCAATCAATGTTTATATCAAGAAACAAGAAACACAACACTCTTTTTTCAACAAATCAGCACTTAAACAATATACGTCGATAGAACTCAAAAGCTATTATTCTACACTTCAAAACGTGGCAACCGCTGTAAACTGCGTTTAAGCAAACGCTAAGTCAGCGTTCTAAGCCTCCTTGCCGCTGCTCATTGCTACTTCAACCATTAGACAAAACACACAAAAAAAGAGATATAAAAATCTACATTTCAAATCATTTGGTATAGTGATGATAGACTAGGTTTTAGCCACGATGAGCTAATCTTGAGAAGTAGTTAAAGTCATGGTGTTGAACTCTTAGTTGTTTTAGCCATGAATCCGCAACACTTAAAAGCGATATGACTCGTTCTTGATCTTGACCTTGATTATCTTCTGAGAGCCAAACATTGCCTTGCATTTTATAAGTAGCTAACCCAAAAGGAATCAATGTTATTCCTTCTCCTTCTTTTCGAGTTTTATCATTTTCGCCGCCATTTTCTTCTGGTTCCATATCTATACAACATGACCATAACCGCGCTATAAGTAACTTCACCAGGATCGTATCTGACCATAAGAGACTGAAAGATTCGTCTAGGGCTCCCATTTTTACGAGGATCCCGCTTAAAGACTTTTTGTATTATATTACATAATATATAAAAATATAAAAAACAATTTTAAGAAATAAAGATTAACTTTTAGCTTTTTGGATGATGTATTTTTTTACTAATAATTTTATATATCTGTTTTTAATGTTTTTTGTTAGGGTTCCTTTTTTTGTTTCGCTTAGGGTCTTCGGATTTTCAGATATGGACCTGGAAAAGACTTGAATCTGAGTGAGGATTGAGAAGATTAGTTAATACCTTGGAAAGAAGATGAAAGAGTATGATAAGTCAAGAAACAAGTTGACAAATCTTTAATGGTTCTTCCCATTGGAATATGGTAAATTGGGTACCAAGCTACCGCCATCCAACTCGCCGGAGAAAGATCTACGCTTCTTAACGACATTAATCCGGGATACCTTTTAGCCAATTCATTAATCTGAAAAAACATAAATCAACATGTTACATATCAAATCTTGAATGCTAATAAAGATCAAGATCAAAGTTAACCTTATCCATTAGAGGAACTCTAGCATAAGGAGCTGATCTCTCAAAGTATTGCAAATAAAGATAACCTAAACGATCATTTAAATGCAAAAGAGTATTATCATGTTCAAGTCCTTCATCAGAAGCACTTCTTGAGAGTTTATCACTTTCACTTTCTTCACTATAAGAATCACTAAATGATTCTCTTGTTTCGCTTTCTCCATCTTCATACTCATCTCTTAATCAAGAACAAACATCAAAGGATCAATCACACATCATCATCATATATTAAAAGCTATGATTAGTAGTACCTTAAGCGGATCAAAGAAGAACGAGATGTGAAGATTTGAATAGCAGAGAGATAAGGAACATAATATTGAACAAGAGATTCGCCATTAGAGAGACGAATTGGAACACCAGCTCCATAAGCACTCCATTCATTATAATAATCCCAAAGATCACTTAATCTAAAAAACTCAACTTTTTCTCTTTCCCATGGATGCCAAATCCGATTCAAACTCCTTATCTCCGCCTACAAATTCACCAAACAAAAACAAATTTTAAAAAGAGAGACAAAAAAAACAAGGTTTGGTTTGGTTTCAAACCTTAGGAAGAGATTGGGGTTGCACTATAGGTGTTATGCAATGAAGGAATTGGTCAAGGTTTGATATTTTCATTGACCCTTTTCCAAACACCATGATTCGTATAAGGTAGAGAAAGAAAGAGATTAAAATTGAGTTTAATTGATTCTTCTTTGAAATAGCCCAGAAAACAGAGAGATGAAGAAGAAAGAGACACGCAAGCGAGTGTCTGAGTTTTGACGTTATGACAGCTTAATTTAAGGGAAACGGAATTTATGGACAATAATTTTTTATAAATTAATTTTTTTTTCTATATAAAAAAAAACCCGAAATATACTCAGTTACTTGCAGAAGAAATAAAACTATTTTTTAAAATATATATTTTTTAAAAATTTCAATGGAGATAGCTGATTTTGCGGTTCTTTGTTTGTTTCTATGATCAAAAAAAACAAAACGATAAAACTCACATACACCTCTCTGACCTTTAAATCAAACCCAGAAGAGAAGAGAGAGAGAGAGGAATAAAAAGTAAAAAACACGACAGAGACGAGAAAAATGCAGACTTGACGAGAATAGAAAAGACCCAGATTTATTAAAACAGAGAATGATCAGGAAAACTCAAAACTTTCTCGGAAAATGATTGGGAAAATCTGTGGGTAAATGATCATGATACGAAGACATAGATGGGTTTCGTTTATATATAAATAAATGTGAAGAATTTATTGCTTTCTCTTTAAAAAATCTTTCTTTATACTTGATCAAAATCCTCTGTTTTTATAATTTTAGAAAATGAATAAAATATACAACGAGTTACTAATTTATTTTCCCTAAAATAAATTAAAAAAGATAAAGACAAAATTAAGAAGAGAAGAAGGTTCTGATTATTTATATATTAAGGGTACAACTAATCAAAGATTATCTCAAAGTTTGACGATTTTCCTCGTCCATAGCTCATGATCTTCACGTCACGTGGCTTGTTTTATTTATTTTTAATTTCTTAATTACTCATCTAATCTATTATTAAGTATTCGATTATAAATATTATAACCAAATTAGTTAATTTCATTTAACAGTTATAAATGTATATAACATGCCAAAGTGAAAGTACATTGTTGTCCGAAGTACATGTACAATGTTGTCTAAATATACTAGAAGAAAAATATATTAACTTTCCGAGATTTTGTTCGAAGATCATAAGATTAGAAGATCAGAAAATGTTAATGCCAAAGTAAATGCACAATTCAGCATATACATTAATTATAGGTTATCACGTGCGAATCTTTTTTATTGTTGATATTTAATAAAATTATCCTTTTTGATAGTGTATAATTAATAATTTCAATACACATTACTAAAAATACCAATATGTTTATGAAGTTTTCTTTCCTGTCAACATCTATATATATAAAGTTTCTAATACTCTTTTCTCCTGTGATGACACGTCATCACCACAATCTCTCTACACTTGACACATCAGCAGCATTAATTTAATTATTTTCTCTTTTTTTAATTATTTTTTTTCATTAACTCACATATATTCACATCACCATCATTAATTTTGTTTCTTTCCTTTTATTATTCTTTATCATTAACTCACTTATACTCTTAATTTCAAAATTTCTAAAGCTCAAACAAATGAAATGATTAAAATAAAAATATACAATTAAAATCTAATAAGTTTAGAATTTTCAATAAAAAACATCATCAATATTAAATTTATATGTAATTAGAAAATAAAAATATGATACAAATATAAGATATGTGAGAAACAATACTCTTTCAAATTGAGTATCATAATGACATTTAATTTTTA
>KE157903.1:5659-16640 GCA_000411055.1 Leavenworthia alabamica
GATAATCTATATATCAATAATATAATTTATTCATATATAAATCTAATAATATTATAATTATTAAATTAGATCATTTCTATGAACAAAAGACTTTTTAAATTCTTATCAATTTATTGTATCAATTAATGTTAGTTAGCATGAAAATTAAAGTGTAATTATTATGATAATTTAATGAAATAAATAATTTAAAAATAGTCAAATAATGATTGCTTATGTGTCACAATATTAGACATTTAAGAGATAAAGTGGCAACATGAGAAGAGAGTCTTGTAGCAACTTTATATATATAGATTTGCCTATGGGAATAAGAACCGCAAACAGTCATTTTAATAAACAATATGTGTAATCCTTTATTATTCTCAGTTTAAGTTTCTATATGCATACTAGGATCGATAAATGCTTTTGTCAAACAAATATATATATATGATCTAATAGGAAACACATCAAATTAAATAGTAACTTAATTATGAATTGCGGTACAGCAATCATGTATCAGATAATCTACACAAATGTGTTTAGATGTGTAAGGTTCATAAAATAATGAATTAAAACTGAAAAATATAAACTACCTTCTCCGATCTGAGATTCCCAGAATACGAGGAGTAGCGTCTGAAACATCAGTGGAGGTGATTGTGAAAATAAGAACAATAAGAATTACTAACTCTTTTGTCTTGTTGCTCATATTTGACTTTTTTCTTATTAAACAACTTATGACAAATGAGATGAGTTATATAGAAGCAAGAGGTCTTGTGATAATTCATTTTGGAAACACAATCAAAGGCTATGGATTATTTTAATAGTAAGTGTATATGAAGATTATATTTAATTAATATATAAATAAAGATAATAGTTGTTTTCAACATATGAATGATAAACACATTATCAGAGTCTTTTGTTTATTATACATTATCAAAGTCAACTATGTATACACTATACACTATAGAAGCACTTATCTACTTATCTGCTATAACTTTTTAAGCAAATAAAATAAAATAACATCTGTGATTTTATTCTAAAATGATTCCATCTTATCAAATAAAATGATTCGTTAATAATGGGTTGTAATTAGCCCAAACTTATCAGCAAAGGAAAGAGGCCCATTATAACGGCCCAGATTAATCCCACGTAAAATGACAGATCTAAATTTACACATGTCGTGAGATGATTGGTTCTCGTCTTCAAAGATGACATGGCCTTTCTTCGCATTCCATCGTGTAACTGTGGCGATATGATTGGTACACGTCATCTAAGATGACACTGGCTTAACCGTAGTCTTCGGGCACTGAACCTTTATAAGCTTCGATGCGACTGTGTTCGAACCAACATCAATAATAATAATAAACTCATCAGCTCAGATGGAACGCGTTACGGTGAAGCTTGCGATCGTCTTCTTAGGTGCGTGTTTAATGATTTATTTGCGATACAGCTTGGATCTGTATGTTTCCATTTGTTTCTTCGTTCTGCTGAGATTTACATTATCGTTTCTTATATGTGTATCTTTTTTAATTGGAGATTATAGATGGTTTCGATTTAGAGGGATTTGTTATTGTGTTCAAAAATTTGATTAGAATAAATCTATTGATTTAGGTGATAAAGAGAGATATGAGATACATTGCTCCCTGCTTGAGCATTTTCTGTAAAATTTTATTAACGATTAAAATATATGAATCAGGATGTGTATTTGCGATTGCAATAGCGAAAGAAGAGGCAACGAAGTTGGGATCAGTGATAGGAATAGATCTTGGTACAACTTACTCATGTGTTGGTGTTTACAAGAATGGCCATGTTGAAATCATTGCCAATGACCAAGGTAATCGTATTACTCCTTCCTGGGTGGGTTTCACTGACTCTGAGAGGCTCATTGGTGAAGCTGCTAAGAATCAAGCTGCTGTTAATCCTGAGAGGACTGTCTTCGATGTCAAGAGATTGATCGGAAGAAAGTATACTTACTACATTTTCTTTGCTTTTTTTTTTTTGGTTCCTATCAATTGCATTCTCATGTTTCTATAATGCCAGATTTGAGGACAAAGAGGTCCAAAAGGACATGAAACTTGTCCCTTACAAGATTGTCAACAAGGATGGCAAGCCTTACATTCAAGTCAAGATCAAGGATGGTGAAACCAAGGTTTTCTCTCCAGAGGAGGTCAGTGCCATGATTCTTACTAAGATGAAGGAGACTGCTGAAGCTTACCTTGGCAAGAAAATCAAGGATGCTGTTGTCACTGTTCCAGGTGAGCTTCTATTTACTTTATACTCCGTTGTTTTGACCTCTTCTTTCGGTATGTTTGGTTTATTTAACCTCTTATTGTTTTCTCTTTGCAGCTTACTTCAATGATGCTCAGAGGCAGGCCACCAAGGATGCCGGTGTTATCGCTGGGCTCAATGTTGCTAGAATCATCAACGAACCCACTGCTGCTGCTATTGCTTACGGTCTCGATAAGAAGGGTGGTGAGAAGAACATCCTTGTCTTTGACCTTGGTGGTGGTACCTTTGATGTCAGTGTCTTAACCATTGACAACGGAGTGTTTGAGGTTCTTTCTACAAATGGTGACACTCACTTGGGAGGTAACTTAACCTTGACGTGTTTTCCGGAGAATACATTAGGCTTTTTGATGTTTGTGGAATTTGTGTTAGAGGCATATATATATAATTTGTGTGTTAACCTGTTTATTTGTGGAATTTGTGCAGGTGAGGACTTTGACCACAGGATCATGGATTACTTCATCAAGCTGATCAAGAAGAAGCACCAGAAGGACATCAGCAAGGACAACAAGGCTCTGGGTAAGCTCCGACGGGAATGTGAGAGAGCCAAGAGAGCTCTTAGTAGCCAGCATCAAGTCCGTGTTGAGATTGAGTCCCTCTTTGACGGCACTGATTTCTCTGAGCCACTCACCAGAGCCCGTTTCGAGGAGTTGAACAATGACTTGTTCAGGAAGACAATGGGACCCGTGAAGAAGGCTATGGATGATGCTGGTCTACAGAAGAGCCAGATCGATGAGATTGTTCTAGTAGGTGGAAGCACTAGGATCCCAAAGGTACAACAGCTTTTGAAGGATTTCTTTGAAGGGAAAGAGCCCAACAAGGGTGTGAACCCGGATGAGGCAGTCGCTTATGGTGCTGCAGTTCAAGGTGGAATACTGAGTGGAGAAGGTGGTGATGAAACCAAAGGTACGTATCTATGCCATGTATAGCTGATTCTTTTGTTAGGTGGTTGCCTCTCACTCAATGTGGTGTATTTGTAACTTCAGATATCCTTCTTCTGGACGTTGCACCACTCACATTGGGTATCGAGACTGTCGGGGGAGTGATGACGAAGCTGATCCCAAGAAACACTGTTATTCCTACGAAGAAATCACAAGTGTTCACGACATACCAAGACCAGCAGACCACTGTCTCTATTCAGGTATTTGAAGGTGAAAGAAGTCTCACCAAAGACTGTAGGTTGCTCGGGAATTTCGACCTCAACGGAATCCCACCAGCTCCAAGAGGGACCCCTCAAATCGAAGTCACATTCGAAGTGGACGCCAACGGTATTCTCAACGTGAAGGCAGAAGACAAGGCGAGTGGTAAATCAGAGAAGATCACAATCACAAACGAGAAGGGACGTTTGAGCCAAGAAGAGATTGAGAAAATGGTTAAAGAGGCAGAGGAGTATGCAGAAGAAGACAAGAAGGTGAAGGAGAGAATCGATGCAAGGAACAGCCTTGAGACGTATGTCTACAACATGAAGAACCAAGTGAACGATAAGGACAAGCTTGCAGACAAATTGGAAGCAGATGACAAGGAAAAGATTGAAGCCGCAACCAAAGAGGCTCTCGAATGGCTTGATGAAAACCAGAATGCAGAGAAAACAGAGTACGATGAGAAGCTAAAGGAGGTCGAGGCTGTCTGTAATCCAATCATCACTAAGGTTTACCAAAAGTCTGGTGGGGCACCAGGTGGTGAATCAGCTTCCACAGACGACGATGATGAGTCTCACGACGAGCTCTAGACCAAACTCAGTTTTTTTTTTTTCTTAAGATAAGACAAAAAGTATGTGAGTCACAAATTGTTGAATTAAGTGGTTGGAAAGAGTAGAGAGACATGTTTAGGTCATCTTAAAGTTTTGAGTTTTCATGCAAAAGAAAAAGCCTTTTTTTTCCAGTTTTCTTTTCGTGTGATCTTTGAAAACTTCGACTCAGATCACACATAGACAACCTGCTCGTATGGCATAAACGAGATGGTCTGGTTAAGCTTTGGATATATGATACCTTAGCACAATCATTGTTTCAACAATGCTTCAAAAGGGATGTACTGCTCGAGATGCATGGCTAAAGATAGAAGACCAAATTCGTAACAATAAAGAGACAGGTTATTCAGCTCGATCATGAGCTTCGTAGAAAAGAAGATTTGATGACATAACAGTGAAGAAGTATTGCCAGAGTTTGAAGTTTCTCGCTGATCTGCTTGAAAATGTCCATGTGCTGGTGACGTAAAAAACCAACAAAACCAACTCTAAATAATAAGTAATAAGTACCATACACATTGTACACCCTTTATATTAAAGAATAATCCTCCTTTTTTTGTATGTGGTAGAAAAAAATAACTCCACATCGATAGGTCACACCAATTAAGTATATATGAAGTATCATACATAATATAATTTGGATGATCAAAAGGATGAGGGGAAAGTGGCGGAAGAAGAGAATATTTCTTCAAGTGTCCCATTCATGGAGTCTCTGCATTGAAAGTCTTGTTGGATTAACATAATCTCTGGCTGATGAAAATCTTGGAGTTGAAGAGAAGGTTGGTAGGGAAGCTGAGAGAAAAGATGATCATGATCGTAGAGAAGAGAAGATGGGAAAATGGATGAACTGTTTGCTTCATCTAAAAGGACCCCTTGGCCTTGAGTGAGCTCTGATGAAGATGTCTCTGCTGATGCTCTTTTCAAGCTCTCCTCTTCTTCTTTTCTCTCTATTGTATTCATTTCTTCTTCTCCTTTTCTCTTTGGAATTTGTATGTCCTTCTTAAACACTCGGCATAATGCATACGACTCCTGTTTTACATTATCATTAATTAATAATTATCAGAAAACGAATAATACTATATATATATATATATCATATATATGCATGGGACCTTCAAGGAAGAGGAAGGAGTGTGAATGAGACGATATTCATGCATAACCCAATTGGTACGGAGGCCATGAGGAGCCCTTCCTCTGTAATAAACCAATGTCTTTTTCATTCCCATCTTAGTCTTCTTAGATTCTACTACTCGGTCTTTTCCTGTCGCTTTCCAATAACCCGCTCGAGTGGCACGGTTTGTCCTCGAACCATTTGGATACTTCTTATCTCTTGTGCTGAAAAAGTACCATTCCATGTCCTTCCCCGGCAAATATGACTTTTCTGTTCAATAATATTTTATCTTTATTTCAACTTGTAATAATGCATCAAGAACTTGTACTAATGCATCAAGAACTTGTAATTTATAACATTAGCTAGATAGATATAAAACAATATTCTCATAATAGAGAGGCATTAAGTTGGAGGATATATATATGGTACGTACCAGGCAAGTCCCACGGCTCGCATTTATAGAGATCAACTTCAGGGATGATCTCTAGCTCAATGTCTCCACCGTTGACCTTCCGATCAAGATAGTATGCCACCAGCTCTTCATCTGTTGGATGGAACCTGAATCCTGGAGGCAAACTCATCGGAGCCATTCTAGGTAGTAGAAAGCAAGAAAGAGAAAAAGATGATAGCCAGAGGAGGATGACATACTATGAAGGAGACTATATATATAAATAAATAAAGATATGATATTGGAATGTGTAAAAGTATGCCATGGGATTGGCATCTTCTAAGATTAATATTTTGTCTTACTTTGGTTTGCTTTTTGGTCAGTGTTTCTTATAATATTCATCGCATTATTTTTAAACCAATATTTATATTTTAAACTAATACTGTATTGAACTCTGGCTTTAAAAGATTCTGCAAGTGTGAAAACTCTAGTATGGGAAACGAAGAAGGTAATTAAGAAGGCCTTTTTTCTCAAGTTCTGTCTATGCTTTCTTCTTTTTATGGTTAGTTTATTAATACCAAAAAATCATTTGTATATTTGAGTAAGAGAGAAGATGAAAATAAATAGAAAAGAGTGAATGCATGTTAGCCTATCTGTTTAGTAAGTCCAGTGGAGACAAAGTAATAAGGATGACAAAAATACAGTCTGAAAAGAAAAACGAAGGTTATTACTTTATTAAAACATTCATTAATAAGCTTAGGGGTTGTTTATTTCACCATCTAAATCAATCATTTGGATAAAGATAAAAATAGATGTTTATTTGGTAAAATATTTGTCCATTCGAATTATTTATTTGGATAAATTATTTGAATGAATTTTAAAATTTAGTCTAAATTTTAAAAACCATTTAGATGGAGATGAATCATCCAAAACAAAAAATATTAAATTTATATTTAATTAGTTTTATTTTATTTGTTAGATTAATTTTTATAAATATTGATATATGGATATTATATTTTTATTTTTGCAAATTTAAAATTTAAGCATAAACTACATAATTATGCGATTTTTATATTTTTTGTTTTTGGTTGAATAATATGATTTTATAAAATTTCTAACAAAATTAAGATTTTACAGTATTAGTATAAAATGAGATTTTGTACTTTTTGGGCTTTTGTGTTTTTTTCTTCAGAATTAAAATTTTAGGATTTTGGCTAAAAAAGTAATTTTATGTTTTTCTGCGAAAATTAATATTTTTACAGTTTTTCTGATCATATAATTTTGAAATTCATGGTTTTGAGTCTTTTGACATGAAAATGTATTTTGTAGTTTTTCAGACAAAATTTTTTTACAATTTTTGTAGAAAATACAATTTTTAATTTAGTGATTTTTAGTGAAAAATATAACTACACAACAAAACAAATATTAATTTCAATCTTGTTCCAAATGGTTCACTCTAAAAAACATAATAAAATTAATTATAACATAAAATATTCAAATAAACTATTAAGATGAATCATTTGGATAAAAATATAAAATGAATAACCAAACAAGCTCTACCTATACAGTTTTTTTAGTCAAAAGTGAGATTTTATCGTTTTGAAATAAATATTATTATTAGATTTTGTTATATTAATTGTAAAAAAAATCATCTAAGTAAGTCAATATAATGATAAAAATCAATAATAATAAAAAATAGTCAAATGAATTACTAAAATGAATTATTTACATAAATTATTTTGAATGTAAATACGAGATAAGCAATCAGATATGCTCTAAATAGATAAACAACATTTTTATAAAATGGATCAATCGAAAAGAGTATAATCTGAAAAAGAAAAAAAAACAACTAAATGGAATGAAACAACTCATTATATATGCTTTTCATGTATTGTATTTGTATTTGTATTTGTAGTTGATTTAAATAAATAAATAAAAAGAAGGCTTTTAATGATTAAACAGTTGAACGGACCCATCTCTTCTCAAACCAACACTAACTGAAAAATGAAAATGAAAAGAAAAAAAGAAAAGGTGGAGAGGCATCTAAGTCGACTTTGGCTTTAGTGTTGGGAGGCTTCTTTTACATAATAGATTAAAGATGTTGTTTGCCTCTTTTACATCATTACTCCCACCACTATCTTTGACTCTTCCTTTTTCTCTGTCTCTCCGCGTTTTAGTTTTACTAACTCATCGTCAAATCAAATCTCTCTTGCCCTCGATCCAAAATTAAAAAATATTAAACAAATCTTTTTATTCCTAGGTAATAGTAACATCTTCACATGTATATAATATGATAGTCGATAGAACTCTTGTACAATTGATATAGATGTCTCGTAACAAGATTGTAGTAGAACGGCTTGTCTATTATTTAGTTTTAGACTCTCAATATATACAAAGAATCCTAAACTTATTTTACATAAATGAATAATCAAAAATAAGGAAATTATACATTATGTAATACATATAATAATTCTCTTTAATACTCTCTTTCAAATTGGCGCATGAAAGTTCCTAATGCCCAACTTACCACGTAGAGAGGTGAATGCATGAGTTCCCAAAACTTTGGTGCGTATATCGGCGGTATGTTATGTTGTCGGAGTATATCATCGTAACGACAATCAATTTCAACGTGTTTCGTAAGTTTATAAAATTTGTTGGGAGGCTTCTTATTGTGGTGAGAAAGATGAGAGATTATTAGTATATAGGAATATGCCAAATAGTAAGTTGTTTTATAGTTGCAATGATAAATTGTATGATAGAAAATATCATATTTGCATTAGTTTATTACTTCTGATGTTATATTTTTAATGATAATTTTGATGTTCGAATTACATATTACAACTAGATAATTTGTAAAAGTAAAGAAAATATTTTTTTAAGCAATTGTTTTTCATTTTTTATTTTAAAGATCTATATAACAGTTTTAAACGTTATTAAACAATTTATAAATTTAGTATAATATTGTGATTTCAAAACAAGATTAGCAAAAATAATTTAGATTCAACACAACTATTAAATAAAGTAGTTGGAGAAAAATAACAAAAAAAAAAAGATATTTAGGAGAGATAAAATGATACATCATTATCTGCACTATCAACATCAATCATGTAATTCTTGAAAAAGAGGAAGAGTCTTGTTCAGAAAAGAAGCATCTGATTCCCTACATGTCATCTCCTTTGAGTTTGTGCTAAACTAATTCAACTGATCAAAATAAAAAACAAACTTTAAGATGAAATCTTTGTGACTCTCTACAGATTCTTGCTTTCATGATTTGTTTCACTCATCTCAATAGAATAATGACACTGTCTAAAACTTGCATTGTCTTTTGCTTTTCTTCATGCATTTTTACCTCTTTATTAATAACAGGACCATCTAGTGATTTGTAAGATTACTCTTTTTAATTAATATACAACAGGACCATCTAGTGATTAATTATTCAATTAGCCAAAGCAGATCTTTGTCAGTTGTAAGATTTTGATGGTTACTGTTAAAGCTGACTACTATTAGTTTAATCACTCTACTGTTTTGGGAGATTTGATAAAAAACAACCGTTGCAAAGAGTCATGTTAAAAAAAAAAACTATACAGAATCAGGCCCATATTGGGCAATTTGGAATAATGTGGCCCACCGTTCAGTGGAAGATCAAAGGTTTGACATTTTTAGGTAATTGAGAGTAAGCTTGGTTTAAAATAGAGGAGAGTTCATTGAAACCAAATGGGTAAAGTACAACAAGTTGATAATAAGAAACAACAAGTGATTCCTACAGCTACAATAATCTTTAGATAAACTCAAGTGTTTAGGCGGGCAAATAAGACTCCAGCATCAATTTGGCTGGGGAAGGTGTCAAAATCTCTACGATCAAGTATGTGTATTTCCATTCCTTGTCTGTCTTCTCCCTAAACATCTCCGTGTACACTTTCCCTGCTCCTTGAGGCCCACGGATGTAGAAGTTTACCTCAACATGCTCTCCTCCATCTTCATCTGTAAATACTCTGTTGGGTATACGTTGCCGAGCAGCTCTGTTTCTTGTTTCTTGTCCGTAACCTTTGATGGGGGATCCAATCCTAACTCTCACCTAGTTAACAAGCCAATCTCAGCACCCTTGCATTTTAAATAAAAAATGTTACCGTTATTTACCTGACCATCATCTTGAATTCTCTTCAAGGCTTTGTCAAAGATCTTGTATCTACAATACAAAAGAGTGTCTTTAGATGATTCCAAATCCAAGTGTCAGAGAAGAAGAGTTTTGAAGCCTCACTCTTTTGGTTGAAATATGAGCTCTTTAAAAACACTGTACCCAGCAGCTCCAGCGACCCCAAGCCCAGCCAGAATAACAAAACTGTAGGAAGCACCTTCTGTAAAGGTTACAGGCTTCTCTGGGATATGGTAGGTAGGAGAATCAAAAGGATCCTCCACAGTAGTCACCTCTTTCTTAGCCTGTAAAAACAATTGACAAAGCAAGCATTAATGTCTAAGACTCTGCAAGGAAAACAAAGAAAGTAGAAGCTAAGACACATATATTCTTATTAACACCTGATTCTGCTGTTTCCCAGGTTCTTTAGAAGCTGTTGATGCAAAAGATCTATAAAAGTAAGATGACTTTGGATAAGTTTCCGTACATATATTTGTTTCGGTGCGGGACTGTCTCAATGCTCCTCTTTGTAAAACGCTTATCAGCTGGACAAAACAAAACAAAACAAATGTTTAACCTTTGAAAGAGAAATAGAAAGCATGAAAAGGAGTATTGCAAAAGCAACTGTGTAAGATTTAAGCATAAGTCATGACTATGTAGAAAATCAATCAAGATGCCAACCGATTTTGAGATTCCAGAAGAAGCGAAGGAAAACGGAAGAGTCAAAGCCAGTTTCGATTTTGAGAGGCCTCCGATGGATATCACTGATCTCCTCAGGAGAAGGTTCATTGCGGAACGAGCGACCGATGTTGAGCAACAAGACCAAGAAGCCGCTTCTGGGGTTTATCGTTACTCATGTGCACTTTATAGGCCTGGGCTTGCTCTCATTTGGGCCTGACTTTCGCTTGTTTTAGATATTTCAAAATTAGGAGCATAGGCATAGCTCATTATTTACTTCCAATATACATAGGCGTGTGAGAACATACATCGTAAAGTGCGTACGTAAAAATAAAAAATTTGCGAGACATTTTCAACTATATTTTTTAACCGACATGAAAAGATAATCGTTAGTATTGAGAATTATAGGTCTATCTACCGTCCATCGTTCCAATCGAACGCCTACCGTACAATTTAATGAAAGATCAGATCGCTCAAATCTAACAGTTGCCTCAAGTTTTGGTGAAAAAGAAATGGCAATAGCAGCTCTCTCCGCCCGACCCAACCGCCTTACCTCAGCCTCCTCCGATGTTCCTCTCCGTCCGCTCTATCTTCCTACCAAGCTCCAACCACCCCTCTTCTTTCAAACTCAGCCGTGGCGTGCAGCCGTAAATCTCATTCATACGC